>JANEHU010004233.1:0-261571 GCA_027563435.1 Nasonovia ribisnigri | reverse complement strand
GGCTCAATTCTTCGTCTATAAGTAAAATAAATATAGTACTGAGAGATCAAGATAATAATTTAATCAATTTGAGAGGGGAGCCAATCACAGTTCGTATACAAATTAAACATAAAGATGGCTATTAAGTTCAATAGTTATATAAAAAGAAATGTGATCAAGAGTCCCTACAGTACTACTACCAAGGTTAATACGTCAAGACGTCCTCCGTTCAAACTAACCAAACAAAATCTATCGTTTCTACGGTCTTTAAAAGTTCTATAGTCATGGATGATATGTATTTGGACGTAGCCGGTGGATATGACGATGAGTGTAAAATAACTCAAATGCAGTACCACTCTTTCCTGCCTTATTCTTCAACAGCTTTATCCAATAACGATGAAATTAGAATATCTATTCAAAATATGGACGCATATACTCTGCCCTGTGAGAGTTATATTTATATTGAAGGTAAATTGAATATACCGACAGATGTTGCATCATATGCGAACGAAATAAATTTTACCAACAATGGTTTAGCGTTTTTGCTTTCCGAAATCCGATATGAAATTAACGGTGTGGAAATACAAAAATTAAAATCTCCTGGAATATCTTCGAGTCTTAAAGGTTTCTGCTCACACACTCTCAATGAATTGAACAATCTACAGAATGCTGCTTGGGATGTAGATATGGATGCCAGTGAAAATAAACATTTCATGTTGAATAACAAATTTGCTGGTTGTATCCCACTCAAACACTTGTTTGGATTTTGTGAAGATTATAAAAAAATACTACTCAACTGCAACCAACAAATAATTTTAAACAGATCATCTACAGACTTTGATGCGTTGTACGTTTCGGGAACCATAGCAAATGAAAGTAAAGAAAAACTTAAAAAAGTAGCGATTGAACTGAGTAAAATTATTTGGAAGATGCCCGTTATTAGGGTGAGTGACAAAGAAAAAATTAAACTATTAAAAGTATTGGACTCTCGTAAACCACTAGCATGTGCGTTCAGAAATTGGGACTTGTGCGAATATCCAGTTCTCCCTCAGAACACTTCTCATTCATGGACTGTTAAATCAAGCAGTTTGCTTGAGAAACCTAGATTTGCATTAATTGGATTTCAAACAGATCGAAAAAATAATTTATTTAATCCGTCGGGACGGTTCGATCACTGTTACCTGAAAAACCTTAAAGTACACCTGAACTCTGAAGTATATCCATATGAAGATTTCCGTGCAGATTTCACAAACAACGTTACAGCTATATTGTACAAAGCGTATGCCGAATTCCAAAAATCATACTACGAGAGAGAATATAGCGAGCCTCTACTTGCAAAAAACATTTTCCAACAATTTGTACCAATCATAGTCGTGGATTTATCACGACAGAACGACAATGTAAAATCATCGACTGTAGATTTACGCATCGAGTTCGAAACAGACAAAGCTATTCCAGCAAAGACTGCAGCATATTGCCTCATCTTACACGATCAAATTATAACTTATAGTCCATTTAATGGTGATGTAAGGAAATTGTAAATAATTTGTAAAATAAAAAATACTTTTTTTTTAAAATATCATGTTTTTTCTTTTTATTATATAAAATGTCATATTACAATAAAATATTACATTCTTAACGAAAACTTAATCTCCGGGCTGCTTTTGCGGTTTCACGTGCTACGAATGCCCTTGTCCTCGGTCTGGTTACTTCAGACTAAAAAAATTGTTTTCTTTAATATAAAATAATATGTAAAAATAAAATCGTATTACCTCAATTTCGATCGAAGAAGCTAACCATCCCCTTGCCAATTGTTTGACTGCTTTAATTTTCAAATCTGCTACGAAACAACGACTAGTTAACTTAAGTTGTTTTTTCAATTCTTGGACATCGATGCGGTATAAATAATCTTCAGCTTCGCTTATTTTTGTGTCTTTGGGTAACGGCATTTCCTTTCCAAGATACATTGAAATATCAAAGGACTGAGCTAATACACTAGGCCGTGTGTATATATTTTTCATCTGAATAACTTCTTCCACGGCATCACTTAATTGTATGATCCTTGAAACATTTGCTTTAGTTAGTTGTACATGTTGATCCTGTTGCAAACACTTTATTGAGAGAACGTTGTCACCGTTGTATTTAACAATTGCGGCCAATATAAACTCCTTCAGCATTAAATGAGATGGTAGTGAAAAATTTATGTGGTTAAAAGCTATATGAATTAGTAATTTATAGACTTCAACACTCATTTTAACACACTGCGAGTTATTTGAGATGCATATAACGCAATTAAACAAAAAATCAGGATCTAATCCTATATTTATAAAAATATTGCTATCAATAAAAAATGTAGTACAATCGATCAGATTATTAGCCATTTTTGTTAGATACGTTCAAAACTGTCTCGAAATAAGTTAGCAATCGGGGTACGCACACGACTCGTTTGACGGAAGACTCACGACTGTATTGAAATTAGTCTGTGTCACCCTTTTAAACAGTGCCACCGAGCGCTCGTTAAGAGTAGGAGTGAATCCCCACTCTACAGTAAGTTACATGGTAGGGATATGTATAAGGAAATAACACATGTTATGATATAAAGAATATTTATTATCATCATAAATAAGATATTATTATTAATTATAAAATTAATTTCGTATTCTTCTGAGTAGATTGAGACTAACCGTCTGTGTAGGCAAACAAAGATGGTGGGGATGGTGAAAATCTGTTAAAATAAGTCGGACCATCGTTCTCGTCAACAGCCTGTAATAAAAATTTATCAATATCCATTTATCATGTAAATAATGTATATGCGTGTATTACCATAGGTTTGATTTTCCGAATTGGTGCTTTCGTTGGTAAACTCGAACGTGTTGAAAAGTATTCTCGAAACCCCCTTTCCTCGTCAGCACCCTAAAAATAAAATAACGGTTAACTCGAGAACTTTTTTTACAATTTTAATTTTTTTTAAATTACCCGTGACTGTGAAAAATCGTTTTCGTCGTGTATAATCGTCGGGGACAAAATTGAGTATCTTGACGGCGATAAGTCAACGTTAAAAGCTTCCGTTTTATGCTATAATAAAAAAACAAAAATAAGTACCTAATCATAATAAAAAATGTTAACTATCGTAATATTTAAATAAAAATAAATTTTCATACTTTTATAGAATTATTCAATTTTTCCATCCATTTGATTGCCAGCTGTTCAGTTGCGAGTAATTTTATCTGGTTGATAAAACTCTGTTTGTTCTTCGGTATATGGTTTTCGATTAATTCGGTATGAATTCCTTTGATTATTGAAACTATTTCTTCGAGTTTCGCTGATTTATCAACTTTAAAATCAGTATTCAAGTATTCCGATATTTGATCGATTTGATTTAAAATAATAGGTCGTGTGATAGCGATTTTCATTGTTATGGTTTCAAGAATTGTGGTCTCTAAATCTTGAACTGTCATAAGATCTCTTCGATTCAATATAGTTCTACATCCGTCTATTTTTTTAGACTCTACGACCAACACATTTTCTCCTTTATATACCATACTTGTGAGAAGAACAAATTCATCTTCCAAAAAAATAATATTTTTATGTCGCGTTGCAGCGTCCAGAATGTAGGATAAAACATGGCCCATCACTGAGTAAATACGCTTCAAGAAGTCCGGAGATATATTTACATAGCGCGACGGTGTAATTATTTGTACGACGATATTGAACTGATCTTTTGAATCGAAACCAACGTTTAAAAATTTTCTGTTTTCAAAATCGATTGTAAAATTAGTACAATCGATAAGTTCAGCCGGAGATGTAGGCGCAACATATTTGTACAACCGATTCATTTCACTGATTGATCCAGCCATAATAACACTGTTATAAAATTACAACTTGACACTGTTAAAACAAAACTAAGACTGAATGTTCGTACACTGAATTATTAACTAATTGTTTCGAGTATGGAGGGGGTAATAACTTATAGTGGGGAAAACGGTGCTGTAGTGGGAGATTATATTGTATACATAATATAAGACGTGTTTAATACATATATGTATACCGTGGCAATAAAATAAAGGCGGCAGATGTGATAACATTTGATAACTGATAATACGCGATCGACGTTAAAAATATATGATATCCATGTTGGCAGGGTCAGTAGGGTCAGCGGTCAGTAGGGTCAGCGGTCAGGAGGGCCAGTGGTCAGGAGGGTCAGCGGTCTGAATCCCCTTTTTCATACTACTTAATACATACATATGGTATGACATGTACGGTTCTGTAAATCTATAACTTATATGATAAACTGAGTAATCTGAACTTAGAACAAACAAATTAACGGATCAAATGAAAACAACGACAAAATATCATAATAAATAAAAGCAAAGTGAAAAAGGGGGTAAGGGCCGGATGCGTTCATAAAGACTCTGTCAGAACATAGTCGTAGTAAGAATGTACTTTACTGTCACAAACTCACAACCATAATATTTTGCTACTACATAATTGTATTGATGTGGGTTATACATTTTGAGAAGCACTGCCCAAGCGATACATACATACGTCATACACGCGCCTCGCTGAGTACACACACAAGGTGTTCGTCGTGGATGGTGCGGCAGATGCGGGTTTTCATTAAATTTGTATTAAATGTTAACTGACTGACTAATATTAATAACTAATAACGTTGTAACTACAACCAAATCGCCAATCACAACGAGTTACAACGGACGAGACCGACAACCATTGGTACCTACGAGTGGCAAACCGTGGTAAATTAAATATTTTCTCCCCGTCTCGAAATTGTACATAATATTATAATATGTAGGTAGGCGAGCTAAACGTGGACTTATCGTACCAACCTGTTATTATATTATAGTGGTGCAATATTATTTTGCTGGACTGTTGTCGACGGAAACTGCACTGGGGCGCAGCACGCGTGTCCGGTCGGATCAACTTACTCCACAATTAAATTATAACGTGGTATAGGTGGTAGTTAATACCTACAGGTATGTAAGTGAAACGTAAAACGCAAATAATACACAGGTCACACACTTGAATGTTTGTAGAGTGTTAGTATATAGTGACATATTGTTATAACTTATAACATCTTATTGTTTATTTCGTACATATTTATAAAAATAAATTTATTAGTAGGTACCGATAATATATTTTATTGGACAACATCACACGCTCTCATTCGTAGAATTGCAAAGCCAAGTAAAAAAAAACTCTTTATTTTACAAGATACCATTATGCAACGGTTACATTATTTTTCGATTCGTTTTTTAAATCGTTTCTGTTAATTATAACAAACAACAAATAACATAACAAAAATAATGGTAATAGGTAGTGCACTAACACTTTACAATAAACGGTTTTAAATTCAACACGTTTTATCCACTCATATACATAATAATATATAGGCACTGTATATACTACCTATATATTATAAAATCTGTAACACTGTGATTGAATTCGTTAATAACCACGAATTTTTAAGCAGCATTATTTTAAAATCTGACCCAATTTTGGCGTTGTTATCTAACAACAATAACACATTATTATTGCGACGTCGAAACACAACACTGAATCTCGTTTTTTCGCAAAATGCAAGTACTTATCTATTTAAGAACTATTTACATGTCTATATTATTTAAAGACAGTTCGTATATATACCTTTTTTTATTATTATGAACTCGTTCGTTTTTAACTTCCTTCAAAAATATAAAAAAATGCACGAAGGAAAATCCTCGAGAGAATATTAAAGTTTTGTGAGACCGACTGAAATAATAATTTTTAGATAGCGCTGGCGTGTATTGAAGAAACAAAAGTGAATAATAAATATTATTATTCATTTTTCGAGGAGCAGAGTAATAAGGGGTGCTGTAAAAGGCAATGCTGAAGAAAAGTTGTAAAATAGGTGTTTGAAAAAAGAAGCAATTAATATATAACATTTTACAACGCTGTAAAATTATTTAAAACGAAAAAAAAACCTTTGAATGCTTGATTGCTTCCGATGCTTAAATATAACATGAATATTATTTTATATGAGTTACATAATATTATAACAATATGAGACATGTTGACATTATGTATAGGAAATAGAAAGAAATTGGTTGAAAAAAAATACAAGAGGTAAGTAATTAAAAAATCTTTAGATAACAAATATTATTATAAATCTCATTCAATCGGTTAAATAATATAAATAACAACAATTACGTATGGATTATTTTTATTCGACGATGTTCACGTTTGAGTACTTAATATTTTTATAATTTATTATCAACTTTAGCAAAGGGGCTGTGATGAGTCAATAAAACGAATCAATTTGACTGTATTCGTACTCTATCCGACCTACTTGCTGCGATTAGAATGTTAAAAAAATAATTAATCCAATAAGAAAAAATATAGCCTGCAGCAGGGTGGAGTCTTTTTCATTATCTTCACAACGAAAACTTATAGCGTCAGGAAATAAATTACGGTGACAATAAACTACGTCTGACGTCGAACACAGATACTATATATTTTGTGACAAATGATTATATCATCCTCTATTATTATTATGTTATTGTATACGTGTAACGAGTAACGATGACCAGCCAAAAGAAATCATCGACATTAATAATAAGTTTTATCATCCATCGTTTCTGTGGCCAACACGCGAAGTTGCCTGCCAGTTAGAAGAGCTAAATTCGCGTAGCTTGGAATGGTAACATAATTTCAAGAACATTGTCATAAATATTATTATATACTTATGTAATAATATGATTTAATGGTTTTTTTTTATTAAAAAATGTTTATGTTAAAAAACAAATAAGTCCATATCTACTATTTTTCCTTGGAAACAACATAATATCAGGCAGACTGATTTTTAATTATCACAGGTAGATATGGATAATCATCAAAAATATGTTTATTAAATAATTTTTCTAAAAAATATACTGACGATACATGCAGTATTTTGTTTGTATAGATAGGTACCTATATAAAATATAATCCATCCCTATAGTTTATACCAGTACAGTTGGTTAAAATTAAATAAATTGTTTTTTGAAAATACGCAACAATATGGACTTGTAGCAGTAACAGCTGAACTTTAGGAAATAAATTTTAGAAAAATAATCTAGGCATTAAATCACAGGCGACCGTTTGACAAAGGACTTTGACGTCCAACTACATTATAATGTTATCGTATACTATGTGCATATAGTATATTATATTTTTGGCCTCAAAATTAGTTGTCGACGAAATTTCCACATTTGCGTTATTTCCTCTGTAAATATATTATTTTAATTATGCCGTTTATTTACCCGACCGGAAACGTTGTGTCGAAACTAGAATAATTATCACGCACACACAACACTGTGCTAAATATATGTATGTAGGTATGAGTCCGGATGGACCGGCGCATGAGAACTATAATATATGGTTATAAGTATTATAACATCACAAAAGAAATCCCGGTCACAATATTATTGTTATTTTATCATTATTTTATTATTTTATTACCACTCGCACACGCGATACGTATAGACATTAAAGCATACGCCGTACTGTGTATGGGTTGTGTATGGAAACGAACGAAACGTAGGTATCTCTGAAACGGACGTATCGATGTGTGGGGCGAAGCGACGTGTAAAAAATAGGACGAAAAAAATAACTCGCATATCTTTTGCCCGGATCCGCCGTCAGTATTAAAACGATATAAATTATGCTCAACGAACGGCGTGCGTAAATCATTATGCGGGGTTAGCGGGGTAGTGCTGCAGTAGATAATAATATATACCTACCTATATCAAATTATAATATTGTTATGCCAGCTGATCGAGTGGCGGCGGCGAGTAACGGTTTTCGTCGGATCGCACTGCACCGGGTCGTCTGGTACGCGAACGCGTGCACATTGTAATAATATAATGATATATAATATTATATAATACCTGCGGCGGTGGCGCGTGGTCAAGGTGGAGACGACACCTGCGCTTTTTAAAAAAAAATTTCTTCGTCTCCTCCGTCATCGTACTATAGTATTCTGTATAATATTATGTACGTAATATCGTCCGGAGACCCGTCAAAGACACATAACCACCACCTGCCCCTCCGGGTCGGCTTTCACCTGCCCCCTCACGTCTTAGCATAAGCAGCGCCGTGACTAAGACGGAACGGTAGTCAGAGACTTATAATAATTTTATATATATATACGAAAGAATTAAATTGTCTCGTGCGTAATAACGACTCTAGACTTCCGCGACATTATACTATTATTATAATTTATAGGCTTATAAAATAATATTGAACAACTGACAGATTACTGCCGATGGGTATATATCGTCGGATAATAGATCAGCTGTTATAGGATGTTCGTCGATATCACTTTGTACAAATAGGTTTTTTTTTTAATTTTAATAACACGTTGTAATATAATAAGCACAGCGACGACGACTAACCATAATTATGATATTAGCATCATGCGTGTGTACTTTAGAACGAATAGGTATAATGTAGACTTTACTATATATCTAGAGTCTAGACGTTACTATGGTGATTGTAATTTGAAAGTACGCAACGAAGCTCAAACCTAGAAAGGGGATGGATTGTTAACAATATCACTTGGCAGGAGAACGCTATTAAATCTGTTCGGAAAACAAAATTATTATTTATCGAAAAAGAAAAATTGTTTGGCTCTATAGTGCAGTGGTTTCGATGTTTCGACGAGCACGCGTCGTATTCTCTCGCATAATCTTGTTTACGTTTCGTTTTTTTTTTTCATTATAGAACACTGCCATTGTCGGGTTTTGTTTGGTTTATCGACGTGAAATTGTCCCGAAAGTCATATAAAAAATTGTTCGTTTCCGCGAATACAAAACATCGTCGTTGATCATCATCGTTTGAACTTGTGTGTCCGACCGCACGTGGTGATTTATTGCGGGGTCACGAGATGATGATAATAATAATAATAATAATAATAATAATAATAGTAGTAATAATAATGATGATACCCAATAATAATATACTATGTTCGACGTTCGTATATTGTTTTCCTTCTGTTTCGGTATTTTATAAACAAAAAAAATCGACTAAAATAGTTAGGAGTATAACATTATACTTGTTTATAAAGATGTTTTGCCAAAATTGTGATAATAATTTAATATATTTCTATAATATAACATTATATAATATAACATAATATAATATAATAAATGTTATATATGTTTTACATATATAATTAATATATTACGAACGGCGGTGGGTACAGTGTTATTTTCAATCGCCAACCGCTCAGGAATTTCGTTCCAACAGTTTAATAATTTCGTGATGTAAAAAAAATGATGTAATAACAGTAATAAACCATTAAAAGTTGCCTATATATATATAATGTATACATACGCACTACACAATGAACTTATTTAACTCGAACCTGTGTGTGTAGGAAGTACTCGTCAATTGATATAAACATCATTGTATTCCGAAAGATAAAAACGTATTCATCGCTATCAGATTGAATAGTCAAAAGTAAAATGTGTTCCCTTATATAGGATCACGATAGTATCCAGCTCACAGCTTGTATTGTAGGTACTGTATAGTCGGTACTGAACGACTAAATAATTCTGCGAGAAAAATATCAACTCGACCTCTATGGCTCTATGTACACAATTCTAAGATTGTAATTTATAAGGTACACGTTATTATTTAAACCGGTATAGCATAATATAAAATATATATTTACTATATTCGATGTTGTTTCCGTGTAGTCGGTTTATATAGTGAACAATTACATTACTGTCGAGTCGGCAAAACGCGTTCGCCCTAATTCATTGGAATTAATTGCACCTATATATTGTCAAATTCAAACAATATGCCGAAACAGTGCAGCAGAGTATAGGTACCTATACATAATATGTATATAGTGTGCTCCGGCGCCGTTTCCGGGACAATATCCGGTCAATACGGTGGCTTTTGTCAACGGGGACGTCACCGCGCGTGATCCCCCCACGGGAACGAAATACGAGAAAAACCGTTTCTCACGGTGAAAGTGGTGCGCAACACACACTATAGACACAATGACGTATTACTATGTATATAGTATTATTCTTCTTCGAGTCTGTTCCGACGACTGACGGTTGTCGGCCTGTCGTGGGCGAGCCCGGCTCGGTACGAGCTATGCTAGAATATTATATTCTGTGGCATAATATAATGTGTGTGGTGATATAGTGCAACGGGAAATGGATGAAATAAAAGTGAGAAAAATGAAAACGCGAGTACACAGCAGCTGAGTACCCATATACCCATATCAGTACCTATTATAATACAGACATACATAAATACATTATTATACCATTATATACAGGAGACAAACGGAGAAACGACTACGATGAAGACTGCAGAGCTGCTATAATACGACTGCGACTGTACATTACATTTATACGCGTGCCCCTCCCCCGTCAAAAAATAAGTCTTTGTCTCCGAGACGCATCGGCGAGGAAGTCGTGCCCGTTGACTGCGCTCGGCGGCCACGCACTGCACATGGTAGGTAATAGTAATATAGGTACATTCTATGTAATATATAGCTATACCACATACACGGTTACGCGCGATTCTCGGTGAAATTATGTTATTATTGTTGTTGTTGTTGTTGCCGTTGCCGGTCGGTTAACCGACTGCGTTCGCCATCGCGGTCGTCTCCTCCTTATCCCACATCCTCCCCACCTTCGCAGTACTTGCACGACTGTAAACATTCCACGATCGTACTATATATTGTAAAGTGTAAGTATAAAACATAGCTTTATCCAATTTGTCTTTTAATACACCCGACAGGTATCATTAAAACCGTCATGAAGTTCCATCGTCGTTGCAAGAAAACCACCGTCCGTCACTCGTCGTATCCCTCCACTATCCCCACCCACAGAATCACGACTCTTTAGTTAAGGTGGATCGGGTGGCGTGGAAAAAAAAACACGGCGTTCAGAAGAAAGAAGAATTATAACTGAATAACAGGCCGGCGATGGACGGCTGTGCAACGTTTAATTGGACCAAATTGCTATCGGCTTGTGCCCGCCCGTCTGCTTGTGTACCATATACGATATACGCATTACTTATATATATATATAAATAAATAAATGTGTGTGTGTGTGACCTTTGGGCTCAATAAAAATAACACCGGGTCGGCCTGCACGTTTTGTTAACCCCTGCGCGGTCGGTCGAGTTATACTTATTACGCGCCGCTGTTATGAGATTTTCGTTTCAAGTTTTGTGGTATCGTGCGCATTGCCGCGTTACATTAGTATTATTATTCTGGTACCACTCGTACTGCAGTATATGAGTGTGACTCTGAAAACCCGCGGGTCTTCACGCCGAGGCGGTTGCGGTCGGCGCGTAAAACCTCGGTGTCGTGTGCAGCAGTCGGTGTGGATTATAGTACGACATAATACGACGCACATAATAATAAATCATTATCGACGCCGCCCCGGCAGTGCACGCAGTGGCGAAGAGTAAGCCATACATCGTAAACCGGACCGGATCACACGGAAAGGTGCCTGGGAAAATCTTCCGATGGGAATATTCCTACAGGCGCATGAGTAGACGAGAACGCGAGCACCGTGCGAAAAACGGCCAATGAGGTGTCCGAGGGTAACTTCAAAACGGTTTGCTGGGTTAGTTTTCGCATTCCGCCGCGTCTAATCGAGAATCGTCAGTGTCCACTTGTAAATATATACGCCACGAGGATCTGAGCACAGTCTTCGTCTAGAATTTAATCATACGTCTATACCTGTGCACAATATATTAGGCGTTTTATAGGTACGGTGCATGTGGTATTTCTTTAAACGTATGTAACATTGCGAATCCACCTCGGCTACGACGCGATTAAATTTTAATTACTGCCGTGCGCAAGACGCGTTTAACAACTGATGCGGCAGTCGCGCACTAAGTGACGTGTACCGGTCGGACGTTTGTTATACCGATTTATATTGTTATGTATATGACCTCGGTCAACGGCCTAACGACGATTACCCGTGTTCCGGAACACTAATGAAAATTTAATAGATTACACGACTGCGACAGCGACGGCGATTAAGACGGAATACGAGAAAGGAAAACATCACCGCCGCCACGATTTTACACCGTTTCAGGACTTCGCCGAATGATCTACGGTCGGCGTCCTGCACCGCTATATATTATTATAATATTATCTATACCAGGTAGGTACGTGCCGAATCATCTTTTCGTGTTTTTGCAGCCGCGCGATGCCGCACACGCGCCCATACAGTCCGTCGGAATCGATATATAATATAACAACCGACAGATACGGCGTAGGCGGCCGGTGGTGGTAGCGGCGTCGGTCGCCCTCGGGGCCATAAATCAATAGGGCTAGTACCTATATAATATATATGTGTGCGTGTGTGTATGCTTTGACCACATGTCAGGTATATTATATTGGTCGTAGGGTTTCGGATTGCCTCGACGCAGGACGGTAGTGATATAGAACGGGACAGAGAAGAAATCGTGTATATATAATATGATTGTGTATTATATATGTGAAAAAAAAATGTATTTAATAGTCTGGCACGCGCCTTCAAAGACCAGGTGTTCCGGAGGTTCTTTCCTATACTCACACATGTCGTATAAACCAGCTGGTATGCCGCCGCCGCCGCCATCGTCATCACTTCCTATCGTATATACCTTTATTATAACCGTACGGGCACAAAACAGCTCTTTTAACAAATTGTTTTGTACATAGTCCGACAATATCGGTATTTATTCGTAATATACATTTTGTTTTCACTGCAGCGCATCTCTCGCCATTCAAGGTCAACGAAAAAAAAATTAGAACCATCGCCGTGGGAACCACACAGACGATGTCGACGAACGGTTGACCTCTTTTTCGAGTTTTTCCGAAGTACAAACGAGCCCGTAGGTACATCTATAGTTCCACGCCACGTTTGTTCGTAGATGTTTGTTTCACTAATACACGAAAACTATAAGATAATATATTAAAAGTACACACGCTGTGTGATCCTCGAAACGAAGACTGTGTAATATTATATTACACCGTACAAGCGTAGTATTTTTATATCGAGTGTGTCGAGAAATTTTAGAACCAACAACTCATTAATGGGAATCACATATTATATTCGAATGACCTAATGGCAGATCAGTTTGTTAGTTTTAATTGTGTGAGATAAAAAAAATCATAAAAGGGCCTGACATTTAAAAGTATAGGCGGAAATCGAAAGTGTTTGTAAGATACAATTACTGTTGTTACTTATTACTATTATAGGTATTATATATCTATTACCTTTTAATATTGCTGCATAACAAAAACAATCCTAAACAAATCTTTGGTACTATTCTATCTTATAACAATGTATCGATTATATAGATATTATTATGAATAATACATTATATGTGCAATATGTGTTATAAAAAAAACCGATGTGCAAACATTGACGTCCAAAAATCGAGTGGTTCTCTGAGAGATATGCCACCGATATCTCTGCAAGCGTTGTAGTTATAAACGTGTACGGTATGTTTCGATGATTTACCCGCGGCACAGTTAGGGGTGCTTGATTTTTAGGGTTGTATGCGAATAAGAATAAAAATATAAATCATAATATAACACAATATATATTATATAAGTATATTATATAGTCGCGATTGTGCGGAAGAACGAAAATAATGTATATATATATATATATATATATGTGTGTGTTTTATTACTTATATATTATTATATCGTATACAATGTACAATACAGTTTACGATATTTTATTATTATTATTTTGATATACGGCCGGAGAGGCGTTCGCGTTTTCGACTAGCCCTCGCGGCGGCGTAGTCGTAGGAATAAATTTCAATATTTATTTTTCGTAATTGGCCACAGCGCGCCCGTTGCCGCACACGCAAAGAATTCTGCCGCCTCCCGCTGGTTAACTTTCGTAGTACATCGCAAACGACCCAAGTACAGCCGTAGCAGTGAAGGCGCGGCGGCGGTGGATCGATAACGGCGCGCGCGTTTTACCCACAGACAGCTTTTCGAAATGCTGGCGCCAAATCAGCTTTCCCAAAAAATCGAGTCGCAATCGTAAAAATAATTCATACGATATAATATATTTCTCGTGCGCCGCCAAAGTCTATTATCCGCTTTCCATTTACCTGCGTTTTTGCGCACGCGACATCGTGGTTTTAAATAGTATTATCGGAATATCTATATAAAATACACCAAACTACCAGAGCATGTAAGAGTTACATAATAGGATACTTCTGGGGCTCGGGTATTTTTCAAACATTCGTATAACATCAGTGAAGTTCACCGAGTGAAATCGCTACCAACAATTACTGTCGTTACAAAATATGTCATTTCAAATTATCGACACGCTTCATTAACCCCTTAAATTCTCACGTCGTTTCAAATCCTCCTACGTAGAAGGCTTAAATGAAAATGGCCGAGAGTTGCCTCACGTTTAATTCTTATACAGCGACCGATCTCGGAGGTGCACCAGTATAATAATTCGTCAACGGATGACGTCCTAGACTGTGTGAAAAAATAGCGTATACCGTTTACTTATCGTTACATTTATGCATCTTACAGGTTGTATAATTTAAAATAAAAACATTCGCTCGTAAATTATCGGGTGGTTGTCGTAATCTTCGCAAATATAATACAATTATATACGTCACTCGACTATAGATGACGGGGAGAATTGCAATATATTAACAATGATTGGCATCGAGGCTATACTTATATAATAATAATAATAATAACCGATACGTAAAAAAAAAGGACTAACATAATATGGCGCATAGTATTTTGCAGTTATCTTTACAACGCGCGTGAAATCTTCAACACTGCACCGTTTTCTTCGTATTTTATTTTTTTATTATGTACATTATTTTCTTTTACGCACCGAATAAGAACTTAAATTATTCGTAAAGCAATCTCGTTTCGTACCGCTCTTGTTGAGAGTTTTTTTTTCAACTGATACGGGATGCGCTGCTGGTACTCACGTTTTATCATTTTCTAATGTGGTGCGTATTTCGGTGAAAAATAATATTATACCTCTCAAAATATTATACAATGCGCTAGCGCATTGTTTTCGGGAGAGGTCGACGACAGTATACGGAGTTAACGCCGGCTCAGGGGAATATTATAATATTATATAAGTATATTATTATTAGAACACGCATCGAGCACTTTCACTGCTCTGATAGCCGGATTTTTATCACGATAGGCTTGGAAAAGAATCGGGTGAAAAAAACCACAAAAATCAGTAAACAATGTATCATGAACAGTCATCAATCTGTTATAACGATAATGTCATTAATTATTTTTGTTGGTCGAAATTATGAATTATCTATACGGCTATACCTTTAAGACGTATTAACATAAGCGAGGGATGAGGGTTCATATACATTATACGTAGGTAGTACATATATAATTCTTTCGGAAGTGAGTCTGTTGAAGGTAAATCATTAATAATTATTACCATATAATCGGCTATTACATTTACCAAAGACGATAATATACGTACACTTATGATGACTGACTTATTTTTATTACTCGTATATACACGTGCAGCACCGTGGGTAAGTTATAACATTTATTGTACTACGCCAACGATTTGCGGGCGTGTCGAAGCTTAAATGTTATAAAATAGTAATATTGTATTATATTTTGTTATTAACATACGGCGGAAGAATAATATGCGCCAATTGAAATATAAAATTATGAACGAATATTATAATATGCGACTTATTGTATACAGCGTCAATCGCATCCTTTAATATTATACTCGTCACTATAGTCACCTGCAGTCAGCCGTCATATTATCACCGATGGAGTATAATAATGTCATTCTAATCATCCATTCGAGACTCGGTGAAATTTGTAATCCCCAATGCAGCGTTCCTATTACGATATACCTATCTACATATTTTAAAGATATTCCGTCAAACGTGTCGTCAACGTTGTCGTCATCGCACCTCAGCCTACTTCTACATAATATTGTATGATACATATTATTATTATAATATTGACTGATAATATAATTACTCATTGTCCCATACACATATATCATATTATACTATTCCATCTAAACCGCACGACAGAATAATATATACATAACATTGTTTGATATATTATATATATATACACGTGCATTAGATATAATAACTGTGTGTTGACTTAACTGTTTGTCGAGAGGAGCTGATGTATAATGTAATATATAAGCGTGTGTTTGTATATACATATAGTATACACAGAGTCTAGGAAAGAACTGACACGAGAAAATATAATACGTCTTAAGATATGCCGCGCAATAGAGTATATATTATATGTTGTAGGCAAACGCATCTCATATTGTATACAGTGTGATTCTTTTTACATAAGACACTCATTGTTTAAAAATTATAAGGTTTTTGAAAATACTTGCTCTACATCATTATATTAGGTGATTAGAAAAAAATCTTTTAAATATATATTTTTAACGTTTTTTATCGTTATCAATTTTATATTGAAAATAACATTTTGAACGAGTAGAACACTGCAGATGTTTGATCAGTACTTCAATCATCTAAACATTCAATTATTATAACTGACTAACTATTCTTGTTCAATACTAGATTTTTATGTATCGAATTATATCGAAAGATATTCTTCTCCGGAACATGAAATTAAAAATGTACTTTACGATTAAAAATAGAAAAAATATATTTTTTTTCTCCAAATATTTTATAATAAAAGTATTTAAAATAAAAGTTTATAGTTTTCGAAATAATTAGATAGTGTCTTGCATTAAAAGAATCATCCTGTATGTATACATATTGTACACCGCGACCAGCATCTGCGCGGTGGGTTAATTTCAAACGATGACGATCGGTCGTAAACGCTTTTAATCAACCGTATCTCGTGAAATTCAAACAACGTCGCGTAATGGTTGTTTTGCATTACGCCGAGCGTTGCCCCACTTGTATTCTTTCGAGAGATCTTATAGAATTATAATATATTATAGTTGTTACAACAGCACTCGTAACTATCTACGAATTTATTGTTATTATTATTTCACGTGCTGCTGTTGAAAAAAAAACATATAAAATTAAAATCGATTTATCATTAAAGTCCCCAAACAGTTTTTGACGCCACCGCGAATAACGTAATGAAAATTATTTTTCATAGACTGTTGTGGGGGCGTCCCTTATACGTCATAATATTAGTGTTTTATAATATGGCAACGATTTGTTTAAACGTATTCGGTTTCTATATACGTCGAAATGTGTGTTTTTAATGTCATACGAAACGATCCCATACCGTTAATACTCTGCATAGTATGTAATGGTCAATTTTCAAAGGAATATTCACAATCAAAATATCTAGATGACGATAACAATAATAATAACAACAATATTACGGATATGCACCGACATCATTGTATGGGCTCGACGCGACGACGAATAATTTTCCAGTCTGAAATATTTTTGTGCACTTAATGCCTATATCACCGCCGGCACCGTCTGGAATTCCTAATCGCATTCGTTGGGTACAGAATACTATACGAGACAGCAATTTAGCCTTTTCGAGGACACGCATAATACCCAATGATGTTGTTACGAGATCGATTCGCAACCATTTACGACGAACTCGAAATTGAGCTCTAAACGACGAACGAGGATTTCATTGGACTTGGTGCTGGCAGCGGGGCACGTCCGTCGCACCGCGCGTATAGACACGCTGTGCCACCGTATAATGTCATTATTATAATGTAGGTGCAGTTACAACTCACGTGACTATGACGTGTACCTACCTATATATATTTTTTCTAAATCCACCGAATTCCATCCTTTTAGCGTCGGAGCCGACGAAGTGTCACCGTCGCGGGGAAAGAACGCATACAAATAGAACGCGCACATGTAAGACACAAAACGAGTCTTCGGCGGCGGTGGGTATAGCGAAGAGGAGGAGAGTGAAAAAAAGTTTCTCGATACGTGGTATAAATGCGCAAACGGATACCGGATTATGCGTTCACTATAATATATGTGATACGACCGTGTGTGAGTGCGTATTCCGTTTCGGTACGGTTGGTCCGAAAACGCGAACACACGAGTATCCGTTTACCTGTATTGCGTTATAATCGCGAGACTGTGTCTTCCCGACAACGGCAAAGACGTTAAGTCTGATCCTCGCGTGCTCTTTTCCTCCGCACCCAAAATATATCGTTACACCTATATTTATTCACGTCGCAGACGGATTCATGTTTTTCGACACGGTAAACTCGCACGCGCACACACACGCGCGCACATAATGTACGCGGGACTTACGTGTGTATTTTCGAGCACAAAGTATTGATCGGTCTAGATATAAAAATACCCCGGAAGTCCCTTTTGGGATTTTGGACGTGCGGCGTTCGAGTGTCTAAACATACCGCTCTTTCTATCACATATTATATACATTTGATATCATATGTGTGCAACGGCATGTATTTTGTTATATTATATACCTACCTAGCTAATATATTATATTATATGTCATCCCGTCGGTCGATGCGCAGCGGCCGCCCTGGGAATCAGTCTCGCAAAATATCAAAACCGTTTAAGTGATATTAATGGACCGTGTGGGCAAACTGAATAAATAATAGTAATAAAAAAAATGTAGAAAAAAATAAACGCAGCTCGTTACCAGCCACGGAATTTGACCGACTGCAACGGCTACGTTTGCAGTGCTGCAGGGAACATATTATTTCTAAGTTTGTACCGATTCGTATATAAATATCATAATAATGACTGTACGCATGCATACGAATGGTTAAACGTCTGATGTACATCAGCCCCACCATCAACCCTATATCCCACGCTGGTCGACGGTGGCGCAAGCAGGACAAAAGTAAAAGTTAAGGCATTTTTTCTTTCTTGAATTGCTTAAGTACAAAAAAATTTAAAAAAGCGGGAAATAAAAACATCTTACCCATTTTCTGGGTATTTTCTTTCCCGTTGAAAATAATAATGCTTATCGTCTAGAGATTTTCACTAGTAGATGGATTTTAAATGCGCAGTCTTCATGAAATTTAAAATTGCAACAACTCGTTTATTTAGAATAAATATAAGTCACAATCAGAAGTTAGGAGAAAGTTTCGTCAAGTGACATTACTGTTATTATTATTATAATAATTTAAAGTTTTAAGTGACAAAGAGAATATTATAATAGTTGTTTTCCTTTTCTTATATTCTTATAAATGACAGTTTTAGTACATAACTATTCACTAATATATTTTATGACGTGATAATGAGATATAATAACGTTTAACGTTTAATATTCCAGTGGATTTCCTTTTCAAAAATAAGCTCTTGTTAGAAGTGCCTAGGTTTGCGTGTGCAAATTGTATTGCAGAACGTATTTAGTAAAAAATGGCCAAATTCGAATTCATCTCAAAAATATACTCCACGTATAGCGTGTTGGCTCTGGACAAAAATAATTCAACGATCGTGTGTTAAAATCGAAAAACTAAATGCCACGCAAACAATTTAAGTGGACGAAGAAAATAAAAATAAAAACAAACATGCGATGGTGTTTATCGTAGGAAAATCGCATTAAAATAAAATAACAATAATAATAATAATATTAAATAAATCAAGAAAAAAAATCTATGGGTACTGTCGTAGGTGTAGAGATGACCGAGAGCTTTGGGGCTTAGATGCTAGTAATACATGTGCACGCCCAAACGCTGAATAATAATAATATGCCCACACGTCGTGCAGAGGTGTACTCTCGTCAGTGGCATCACTCCGGTCACGTTTTGTTTATAGACGCCAATGCTATTCCTTTTATTTACCATATTATATTCATTCTATACAGTTACTGTCGAATTATGTTTAGAACACCTAAATGGTGTATTAGTTAAAATATAAATAAAACGATTACGAATTTTCAAGCGATATAAACTTACTGTAAGCTGCGGTGCCACCGAACGTTTATAAAACACCGCAAACACTATATTTACATAAAAAAATTAATGTTTATTCAATGAAGTATAATTATTGTACAAACATTTTTTTAGATTGAGCGTAAAACTCAACGCGTGTGCTCTCGGTTATATTCATTATTTTTGACGCCTAGAAAATATGCGTATTAGGGTTTTGTATAGATATATAAATCCTATAAAACATAATATTTTATTATAAAATATTGTCGGCGTTCCAATAAATCAGTCATCGTCTGAATTTGGAGTTGTAAAAAATTTATACTATTATACATGTATATGGATGCATTGTTTTCGTTGGCTAAGTTGTTCTTAGTAATTATAAATAATTTATTGTTTTAAAATGCATTACTATGATAATAATTTACTTGTGTTTTCCTAAAAATACAATGCGTTTAATTTAATTTCAATAAATGTATATATTATTTAAATTAGGATTTTTTAAACTATATCATGTGATTACAAAATATCCACATTTTAAAATTGGTTGGATTAATTCTCAATATGGAGTTGTCCATGGTAAATTTAACGTTATTTAGTGGAAAATACTGACAAGGCTCTTGCCTATATAATGTTCTGTGCCCACGTGCCCACTCAGATTACTGTGAAATGGTTTGATAAAAAGTGGGTATGGGCATACGGCACGATTCGTGGATAAGTTTTGTACGAGGTCTATCTCATGGTTTTGCAGACTATCATTTAAATATTCAATAAAAAGAAGAGTACAAGTATGTTGCAAACTCTGGTTGATTTGTTAACTCATTTTAAAAATGATGTTAGGTATAGCTTTAAAATATTTTTAATTCGGATATTTTGAGTAACATTTGTTCAAAGTTACTATGTAAAACAGATGTTTATAAATACAAACAATAATCATTTAATTGTATACATAATATATAGGTAGTAGCTAAATATATTACTAATTTACTGTGTCATTTTAGTTTGTTTTTGAATCTTTAGTGCATAAGATTTATTATATTAGATTGAAATCCCATATCCACTAGCAGTTTAATGTAACTTAATAACTTCGTTGATGTAATCAATGTTCGCGTTTTATTTTTTTAATTTTCCGTTGAAATATGAGTGTGCTACCGTCATTCGTTTTATTATGCCCCATGTACAACCTTTGTAATACATACAACTAATATAATTGACAGATTTATACAAAATTTACAAATACGGTTTTAGTGATGTATAATAATGAATTATTATAATATGGTTTACATTAAATTATACAAATTTTATAAAATATATGATGTATGAAATGACACATTACGACAACGATGAAAACCATTATCGGGATAACAGGGTTTGGGGATGAAAATATTTTGAAAGTTTCGAGATTTATAAACTTTTTTTGTATAAAATATTAAAAACATTATGGCGCCAACAATATAAAGTGTCGTTAGTGCTTGATTAAAATAATACCAAAATTCGATATAATTTACGCTCGTCGTTTTCCTACAAAAATAAAACCAGCGCTCTCAAAAAACGTTTTGTGGAGAATAATATTAATTGCTATACTATTATGTTATAATACAATATTTTACTACGCTGCTCATTATAAACTGCGGATATTCATGAAAATCATAAAATATATACATATATATGAATATGTACTATTGAACAAGCGTCTATTAATTTACACGAATAATAGCCAAAAACTCTGCGCACACGCGGTCACACGGAACGAGAAAATATGTTTTCCAAGAACTGATGCCGCTAATTTCCGTCCGTTTTTATAGAACCTTACTGTTGGATAGCTAATTGCAGGACATGCATAATAATATACAAAACCGATATTCAAGGGAATGCAAATTGACTATACTATACTTCGCCATATATTATTGTACCAGTAATCGATTCGAATAATTTGTAAACCAACACGCATAGCAATCTGCAGTCGTACTTACTCGTCATTTAATTGAAAAAGTACACTGGTAGAAAAAAACTATAGAAACTTTAAAAATATTCTAGTATAGCATTGAAACTCAAATATACACATAGTACACATAACACACATATATATATAATATATATATATTGAAAAAGCAACGAAAAAAAAACAGTTAGAAAATATTGAATTCTTTCCGAGCTTTTATGTTATTATACCATATTATAAACTGGCTTGATACCTAGATTATATTATTATATAATATAATTTCTAGTATATCAGAGTATAATAATATATGTGCAATTGTACCTATAATATATTATATTTAGGATATGCAATATGCTTAATGTTTTTAGGTTGCATAAAAGAACGACTGATGCAGTGCGATCGCGATGCACCGGAAACACAAGATTTGTATAATAATATAATTTTCTATCGGACATAGGTCGGCAGTGGCGGCTGCACAGGAACTTCGCGGTGTGAACACGTTGCCCATCATCGTCACCATCATTATCATCATCGTCATAGACGTACGACGTCGTTCAATTGGCGTTTCAGCTCGTGCTTAAACTGGTTTTCAGAGCTTGACCAGATACGGTCGCTCGGCGGTACATAAAATATAAGCGTATGTATAAAATTGTGCATGTATATTATGTGCAGCGTCTGTACATATTGCATTATGTATGTATATGGATACCGTTATAATGACATTTATAATAATTATTATGCTTATTTGTTTTTATCGGAATTAATATGATGACGTTTGTAATTATATCAAATTTGTCGTCATCGTCGCCTCCATCGGTGTATTAGTTATGTTACTATGTATTGCCGTCTCGGGGGACATAATATTATAAAATAAGATCGAGTTCGTTGGAAAAATGTCTGCGATAGCAGTGGCATTGGCTTCATCGTTGTTTATAACTATATCCCTCCGGACGGAAACGGCATACGGTGAACGCTAGCACACGAACCCCGCTTGCCATATGCCCTCCCCGTCGCTTCCGAAGGATTTAAGAGTCGACAACTGCACCCGTGCGCTACGCGTGCACGGAAGGTTTCACAAGTTTTGCGGTGACGAACATTTAATTCACTAGAATTGAATAAAATTTCGGAAAACGTAAATTTTGTTCATATAAAATATCACGTACAACTACGAGTCCGTGACCGCGTAGACAGAGTGTTATTGTGTGCTGTGGACTATATTTCTGCGTAAATATCACGTACCCGGTCGCTGACAGTCACCCGGCGTAATTAGCGCCAGCTATCGAGTTCGGGGCGCGAGAGAAAGGGTATATTAGTTCTCGTTTCTTGATACTTTCATAAAATTCTGTTGTCGGTGACTACAGGAGGGTTAGGTTGTCGGTGTTGTGATGAAAACCGTGTGCACTCTTGGCCATAACGAGGGGCGAGACCCGATGCGTGCGTGTGGGTATAGACGTCGTCTCGAGTGTCTTGAGAGCGACGAAGCTGGTCGTTGAGAGAACGTTGAATTATGCGCCGACTGGCGCCCGCCGACGCAGTTAAAGTTTTTTATATCATAATCTTCCAACATGGTAACATATTATATTATAATATATAAATTATATACTTGTGAGAGGTGCGACACAATACGAAATATTCTGACAGACTACACGAATACTATGTGATAGTAACATTATTATCACACACGATCATGTCGTTGTAATGCCACTATACACGCGTGGCTTTATCATCAGTTTGTCGTGGCGATTTTAAAGACGATCGCCTCTGCATAGCGCCAATACAATACGATATAATGTGCAAATTGCAAACGATGTTTTCATCGCCCGGCAGTGTTAAAATCGCTCAAGTGTAAAGCAAAAATTAATAAAAAGATTCCATTTCAAAACCAGATCACCCTACGTAGATTTAGTACACGGGTCGCCGGAGTATAATATAATACACACTATACAGGGTGGCGCACAATATACTTTGGTACACAGAGCGCGTCACACAAAACGAGCAAAAGTACCTATACCTATATACATAAAATTCTGTCTCTCGAGGAACAACAGCAGCTGCTGCAGCTGACTGCCGACTATACTTGTATAGTTGTATAGTAGTATACATATATAATAAAACGCGCCGTCTCCGCGCGCCGACGCGTTTTGTATTTTTTTCTCTATGAAATATTTTATGGAAGACTCCGATTTCTAATATAATCGCTCGCGTCTGAGGGTGCGCATTAATATAATGTATACGTGTATTATAATAACGACGACGGCTGAGGCAGCGCGAGGTCTCCGTGGTAGTCACATGTAATAATGTAATGAAGACGGGATATTATTGCGGGACCTCTGCCGGTATTTCGGAATATTCCGGTCGAAAGGGTTACCATGGAAACCAGTTTTGCAATATACGATGATCGTGTCTTCCCCCTAGCCACCATCATCGGTGTGGATGTGATTTTTAGCAGAGTAGGTATAATATTTTGATTTTACTCGTGGAACGATAACAATGTGATTCGGTGAATTACTCGTAATACTGCAATATCACCAGTATTGTGCATAAAATTACATAATTATACATTGTAACATATATATAGTACACTATTCACCGCTACGCGAATTGTACAGAGGCAGCCAAATATATCTGATGATGATAATTTTCACGAATGCTCAAAGCAGAGTTTCCTGGAGAAATTTTTTTTTGTTTCTTTAGCTGTCGATTTCTTTGAGATCCCGTGGTCACCGGAAACGTGATATTTTTGATGGGACGCATTTTTTGTTTTGTTTTGGAGGGAGTCTTGTTAGCGCGCGCACACGCACGCACCCGTGCGTCGAAATCCCGTCACAGACGATACGCGCTCACCCGCCACCGTCGTTTGCAACCACCCCGACGGCGATCAGCTGTTCTCGCGGGGAGCAGCAGCTGCCCCTCAGGTGAACACATGTTGCCGCGCTCCCCGTGTGTGCGTCTTACGAAACTTCGGTGGCACACAATACTATAACATAGGTACCTACTTACCGATAATAACAATATTATTAAAACGTAATTTTACGATCGTTTCGCTGTAGCAGAATATATAATGATATGTTCTTTACGCGTTATTTCATCATAAACTTTGTGACGCGCTGGGTCGTTTCGTTTTACGCCTCACTTTTTGGCAACCACTGGGCGTGTGTATATTTGAACAGCGTATCTGGCGGACCGTGAACGACTGGTAATTAGCGACGAGGTGGGATCGCGCGCGTGTTGGCTGCAGCCTGTAAGTATTGAAATATTGTGTACACGGTAGTGCCGCCGCTGACGACGACTATACAAAACGATGAACGACGATGACGTTATGTGCGCGACACCCACACCTGAAATCTATATAACCTAAAAAAACATAGGCCCAACCGATAGTATTATTTGCATATGGAATCGTTTTCCCCCGAAACTTAGGAGAAACGAGTGGCACACCTGCGCGAAAAACTCACGCAATACAGTCGTCACCCGCCGCTTGTGATCAAAGGAATGGTGAAGTGCGCACGCTCTGTAAATTCTGTAAATTATTTAACGGGTTTTGAAAATGATTGAATTATATTATTATTACCACCGGAAGTAAAAAAAAAAATAATTTCCACAGATGACATTTGCGATTATATTCAACCTTTGCGTCATAGTATTTTGTCCAAAATACGGCGATAAGAATTTAGTCATCGAGGCATTAGGAGTCTTAAGTCGTTAAATCAGAGCGTATACATTAACACCAGTATATACCAAGAAATTTAGTTCATTAGAAATTTTACCAGCATTCGCTGTGTGGTTATGGTGGAGACGAAACGTATAATAATGCGTCACGTGACGTCAAAAAAAACTTTAAAGACCGCAAGGGTTTCGCCGTTACAGATCAGCATTTCCGTCTCTCGTAGCTTGCAATATGATCTTGTCCTTGTACACAATATATATTATATAAATTTATATACAAAACCAAACAATTTATTCTAAGATGAGTAATAACAAAAACGATAGTAAGTTAAACCTGAGTAGTGAGACAGTGAGTACGCAAGTAAGCAACAATATTCAACATTCGTGATTCTAGACCATATTGTGCGTTGTCTACGATTTCCTGAGAAAATTATGATATTTTCACGGGAGCACTGATAAGAACTGGTAATCATTGATAGGTACAGGGTTAGAGGTAACGGTGGCACCAGTGAAGGATAGGGGAGTGGAGCGCACTTGGCATACATATTAAACATATATATGTATATAATATAACACGCGACTTCTACAAACTAAGCTGCTGTAGTCGTTCGTGTCCTCGTTCGGAGCAATTATCACATTCGACGACAACGACGAGCCAAGCCCTAACAAACATATTGTTTTTTTTTGTGCGCTAGTGTATATTTTATGTAACGTACTCATACAGTGTCGTGTGTGTGCAAGTTTTACACACAAATATCTAGCGTGTCGCGTATATACAATAATACACATAGTGCACCTATATATTATAATAAAATGTTAGGCTTACGGGTGGACGGGTGGCGGGGGATACATGACGGGACGACCGAGTAAAGGATTATACGACGTACATCCGTCGAAAAATACAATATTATTATTATTATTATTAGAAAACGTTCTCACGGTGGACACGGGGAGACGCCCTCGACCGTACGTCCAACGAATCGTCGTTACGATATAAAATACTATTAAATAACGCTACACCTAAGTATAGGCCGTATAGGTACCCATATCGTACTTATAACTAAATACGAGTCGCTTTAATTACTTGCTAACCAACCTCACGGACTTATGACATCGATTTATAAACACGAATATCGTATTACGTACATTTAATATCCAAGTATCTCGACGAAAATCAATCGGAAATGAGTTAATTACACGATAATTGATATAGCATTATTATGTTTACCTCTTCCTCGCCGGGCCCGACGGAATCGATGCTGTTGCACATGCCAGTAACGACGGACTGCTGGCCGTCAACCGATACGCTGCCAGGTCCCTGCTGTTGTTGAACTTGCAGTGGTGGCGTGTGACCTGTTGGCGACATGTTCATCGCTGCGGCTGCGGCTGCGGCTGCGGCGGCTGTGGCCGCGTCCAGTCTGAGCTTCTTGAGGGTGGCGGCGGCGGCCTCCGGTCCGTTGTACGCACCACCTCGGGCCCTCTTCAACCCTCCAACGGCGACGGCCTCCACGATTCAACCGGGTGGGTGTAATGCTGCGTGACGACCACTACCAGCGCCAACATGTGGTCACTACCGCGGACCGGCACGGTTTCCTGAAGCTGCTGATCGGCGGTATCGTGTTTTCGGTTCCGGACGACGACTAAGGAGAAGACGATAGTTATAGTAGACTCAGTGGCGACGGCAGGTCACTACTGCGGGGTCGGTGGAGACGGTCGACTGTGCTCAGTCGTTTCGGCGGTATTTCGATTTGCGTTAAATTATATTCGTTGGGGGGGAGATGGGTGTACACACACGCGACGGCCAAAGAGAAAAATAAAAATTTCAGATTGTCAATCGATCGATGTTTAAATTATTTTTTTTTTTATTAACCGGTGTAAAATACGCGAAAAAGATAACAATCGTAAAAAAACAAAACGGGACTTGGAACGGTGTGTGTGGTGTGTCTGTAAGGGTTTGGGTACGTGTGGTGACTGAGGTGGTGGAGGTGGTAGTGATGGTGGTGGTTAAGGTGGTGTGTTCAGTGTGTAAAAGGTAAAAATGTCGCGGTGTGTGCGTGTGATCGCGGAACGTACGACTGCCGCCGTGTCGGAATTGCGTCTGATGTGAACGCCGAGGGCCGAGCTGTGGTAGCGACGGCGCGGCGGCGGCGGCGGCGGCGAATGCGATGGCGACCGAACACGACCGGCGCCGAACCGACCGGAACAGGAAGCTTGGCGGGCGGTGGCGGTGGCGGCGGCGGTCGTATAACCCCTTCCTCCTCCATCGTCACCACTACCGCCGACGACGACGATTGCATTGTTTTCCATATGGCGTGTGCGAGTAGAACAATTTAAAAAAAAAAAAAAATCGCGTTCTCCGATGGTCTCTCTGACAATTACGGTGCGATGCTGTGCCGATGGTAGTGTTGCGCACAGCTGATGGACCGTTAAAATAATAATAATAACCCGTTCGTGTGTGATCGACGATGGATACTTACTCCCCCGCTCGTCATACATAGCATACTCATAACGCATACGAGACAATCGTCCTTGCCCCGATCTACCGCTGCAGCGTGTTTGACCGCCTGTACGCGATTTTATTTACTATTATTATATTTTGTACGCGGGGCGTGTGTTTTTTTTTTTTTAACGTCAAAATAACGTTTACAATATTAGATCGTTAATGTTCGACTACCGACTTACGCGGGATTTTTTAAGTCGGTGTAGGTCGGCGGCTGCCGTACCAATTACACCCAGACATTAATAACAGTAATAACTACACCTGCCAATATAATATTATGTAAATAGTGTGGATTTCACAATACTTCGACTTTGAAATATATTATTATATTTACCTTTATTTTTGGATATTTTGGCGATAGCGATTACAACGACAAATTGTGCACGAACAATTGAACATACTTTACATGGGCACTTGGATCGTGGAGATCCAAAGCAAACTGACACATCACGAATAAATGTGTGTGGTGTCTACAATTTATAGATAATTTAACACAAATATCTTTTGAGATCAAGGAGTTATTCGTAATAATAATGCAAAGTTTTTTTTATTAATAAACTAGCTGTATACAACCCGATTTTGTCTGTTATATAAAATACAGCACCATATAGGTGTATGCCGTATCTTCGCTTTGTGAACAAATTCGACTAAAATGGGCAATACACCTGTAGTGCGGATTGAATAAGCACTTGATATATTTTCGGACGTGGTTGAGACTAGGTACACTTTAAAGTTTAAACACTCCTGATATCTCTAAGAACAATATGAAATTTTCGTCAAAATCGGTCAAGTGGCTTTTAAGTATATATAAACTAGAAACGAACATTAATTTATATAATATAATATGTATATTATTAAGGTTAGTAGATTATAGGAGTTTCAAGTTTTATAAGCCTCATACAAACGTCTATTCATAATTAAAATATATACATATATATATATATATTTATGATGGTAATAACTATTTTTGTTTCAATTCTTTAGAATTAAATTTATAGTAATATATGCTCAGCTATTACCTTAATTTTTAATAATCTCGCTGTGAGTAAAAAATATTCCGGGATATTAGGTGAAAAGCAATTATTTTCTTAGGTTATTAATTATATTGTGTAAAATGTACCAAAAATGGTTAATATTTTTCTACATGAAATAAAACCAGATATTATCAGATACAAATACACGGTGCTTGGCAACCTATACAGTATACACCTATATAATAATAGTAGTCATGACTTTGACCAATATATACGCCTTTAGAATGTCGTTTATAACTTTGGCCATTTTTTAAATGACTTTACATGGATTATATAAACGTAGCTATATATTATATTATGTTTATCCGAGTATAATATTTTTGTATAATATTATGTAATTTAACCATGAAGTCAACAATCATTATATTTAAACTTAAAACGCAACCACGTAATAAAATGTAAAGCTTTGTACACGAACATAATATAATTTCGCATAAAATAATTATAAACAGAATTTTGAATTGTGAGCATAATAAATATATAATTTTACATAAATCTCAAATATGGTAAAAATATATATGATGTTGTCTTAATATTTTTTACATTCCTCATTAATAAATTAACGATATACATATATGTGAGTTATATATTTGAATACGATCACTATGCTTATAGAATCAATTCTTTACAGAAATGAAAAAAAAAAATCCGAACCAAATCATAGTTTTGAAATATTATAATGACCTAATTTTAAAACCACTGTGAACTAGCTAAATTAATCAGTTTTATGACCCCCTTATTAATGCATTTTATGGGTTTAAATAGTCAAAATTAGAGCTGATTAAAATCATAACATAACATAATTATGTCGTTCTATAGATGGAAAATAAATTGTGTGACGCTTAAGGGCAGAAATTAGTAGGTACAGTTTCATTATTTTATTGTTATTTTTTCAATTATTTGTTTAATATATTTTATTTTATTAAATTTAGAAATTAATTAATACAGTATTAAAAAAAAAAAAAACATATTATTTTGTAGAATAAACTAGCTATAATAATTAAAATGATAGCAGGTCAATATTTCTTCGAGTATAGCTCGTTTTTGACTAAGCTGTGAAAACGAAAAACGTACTTCAAATTTTAATTTTAATCACAATAATATTGTATACAAGTACTTTTTTAATAAACTAAAAGGATACCTAGAAAATGATAAAATATTCATGAAAAAATTAATTATTATTATATTATATAAAAAAAAAAGAAAACTCTAAAACCCAAACACTTCAGAATATATATATTATACCGCTTGGTATTTCAAACATATATCTAACGAAACAATTTGTATTCAAACGGTTGTAAAACATAATATATCGTTTAAATTTCTATTTAGAAGACGTTTTATTAGTTCACGACTACTATACCACCTATATGTATATATTTTTCTTAATTTTCTTATGTATTTTTGTATAATTTCCATAAAATGTTTTGGCTCCCAACAAATGGAACAGGTAACGATAGAATGTACTATTAAGCGTGTTCTGAATATAACATTTGTTGAAAAAAAAGAAAACTATTTTTTCGTATGTACATTGCCCTTGTGCTTTTAAAATACGGTGTTCAAACGTGGTTATAAATACAGTGTTGAAAAATAAAGTGCGGTAATAAAAATAAACATGTTTATGAATAAAATATTACATTTTTCAACTTGTAGACGTACAGAAAAGTATACAATGCCTATATTATACCTATACGTAAAATTCTATAACAATCACCGTCATACGAGGGACGTATCGTGTCTGGGGTCAAACGAGTGCCAAAGTCAGGTCAACTTTTTTGTTTTAGCGTAGTCAATTTTTAAAAAGAAATATACGGTTGGAGGACTTTCTTTATGAGTTTAAATTTAAAACTAGAAAGCCCTTATAACCCTTTAGCTGAGTTCTCTGACGTTTTTCATATGCAGTATAATAATATGTTAGAAAACATGAGTATTATATGAGGTATATTATAACGTACACAAGTACACGTATATAAACGATTATTACATTGTATATATAGGTACCTAATAACGACAGTAAGTGAGAAAATATATTAGGTAATAATAATGAATAATGATGTCAGTATATCAAACAACGAAATAGATAATATAAAATTTTGTTTTTTCTAGAATTAGCAAATATATAAAACTCGGAAACTTTATCATACTTTACTTATATTGTATTCCATATTGTATACAATTTATGTATTATACAGGTCAGGCATAACAAAATAAAATAGGTATCTTCTATATATATTATATCGTGTTTTTTATATGATTTCAGCTTTACAAACTGAACGCAACCAATATTAAAGACAGACTGTGCAGTATACCTATAACCGTATGTTTGTATAATTGCCATTTTTAATAGTTTTGAAATTTTGATCTTACTACTTCGATTTTGTAAGTAGTTTCCTCTAAAATTACCTTTCTGACATCTATAGGTATACATACACGAATAGAATACGTTAAAATGTTATTCGCAGAATATAATAGAACGAGTGTCTAAAATACTGTATAAATAATGTATAGTATGTTTTATATTAAATTCAATGAACCAAGAACATACAATTTCGTTAGAACATGAAAATTAAATTGTATTAACATTTTTTTTAATTCAAGATTGTCTCAAGTACAAAAAAATAATTTAAGTTAAATAGTATAGTTTTAATACTAGAAACTACATGGAATATTTTTATCTTAGTATTGACATGCGGTGTATTATATTTTAAAATGAATTACGTTTGCCCGGCATAAGGTTTGAAAAAAAAACTAAGCTCAAGTGATCGACTGAATAACCCTCGAAATAAATGCGTATATAAACTCTGTTTACTAAACTATGAATTTATTTAGATTTATTTCGATTTAGACAACAGATTATTTTCACATCGAATCGGAGTATTTTTGAATCAATTGCGATATATTTACAACAAAACACCAATTCCTTCGTACTCTTGTCCCAGATGGTATAATAACAGTGGTCTTAAAAAATGTTACTGGACGAGAGGTTAAGTCGTTTGATTGAACGGTATAAATAAAATTTTATTACAGATGAGTGACATTTATCTTATTTTAAGTCTCTGAAGTACCTAGCGAATATTCACGCGAAGGTAAAAAAAAATACAAAAACAAAGCACAAAATGTTATCGGAAAACAAATGATGATCGCTTTATCCGAAAAAAATGTACATAGTAATATTATGGTAATCCTGACTGAAAATAGTTCATGGATTCGGGCATGGCGTTTTTGAAGAAAAATTACAATAATAATATATATACAAACAAAACTAAAGTGCATCTGTTTAATTAGTCATATTTACAGTAATATCTATATATTTTATATCGTCCTGAGACTAGTCATTAAGGCGATTGCATTATTTTCCCCTCGGCGCGACGTCAATTTATGCCAATAATAATTTAACCGATTCACCCCTATTTGTATGACGTAACGATCAAACACCAAACAACAATGTAACCAAAGGCAACGGTCTATACATTTTTGATAGTATAGTATTATATTGTATATTTTATACTTATTATCGAAATTAATCTATTATTTTTTATATCTATTTGTGTGTAATGTAGGTAGTACTGATTCGATTTAATGACCCGACTCACTAAGTTTTACTCAATATGAGCACGCTACATTATTACTGGATTCTCATACTTATAGATTTCAAAACGCACCCCAAAGTTAAAACAGTCCCAACCTAAAAACATAGTCTCCCCGTTATAATATATTATAATATACGGTCGTAAGGCGATGCTGCGTGGGATTAACTTTTTTTCATACCAAAATATAAATATACGCATATATTGGGAACGCATCATTTTTATACTTTTGAATTTGACGATCTTATATACGTTTTTCTCGACTAAGAAATCGTCGTTTTCATATCTAAATCAAACACACACGAATTAAAAAACACTCGATTAATACATTTTAAATACGCTACGAGTTTCCAAATATCAGGTGTATGTATAATACTATATGTATTATAATAAGTGCATGTATTCATATATCGTTTTGTTTGACATCCAATAGTGTTATGAATAGTTTTATTATATTTAGTGGTTGCATTGTTCCTACATGTAAAAAAAATATATAACAGGAAATGTGATATAAAAAGACAATCCTCTAACGAGTTGATAAAATTACAAACAAGAATAAAATATGTAGGTGCATATCTAAGTACGTTATTAAATATAGAATTCCAAGTTCAATGATACTGCGTTGCGGGGATAATGCATCGTTCTTTAAGAAGTCACATGTGATAAAACTTAAAATTGGATGAATAGTACGAGTTCCTATCGTCAATTACCCTGTGATGGTATCTTAAATTATAACTGTTTCAATACATTTCAGTATTTCAGAAAATTTATTCAATTTCAATATTAAGAACTATAATGTGTTACATTTTTATTAATGTGTAGGTATATACTTTTTTTAAGAAAGGCTTGGTATCATTATTTTAAAATTATTTCAATTTTAATTGTCATATTTAACGTGCATCAATTGATAAAAAAAAAATTAGAATTTATAATAATAATATTATTGAACTCACATAATAAAAAAATGAATTATTGTAGATTAAAAAATTCCAAATATTGATGTTTCACGTGAAAAACGCAATCGGGTTGGTATGACAACATTGAACATTTATTAATTATTTGAGTTGCGATAACATTTCAAATAGAATTTAAACTATTCACGTAGCCCATGCAGTATATTATATATATAATATAGCTGCCTATTATACATGCCTATTATATATATATATTTGGTTTGTGCGGTCATAAAATATCTACATTTTTTTTTATAAATACGCTTTAGGTCCGTAAAAAATTTAATATAATATTATGTGTGATGTATCTATAAATATTTTAATACTGGTTCATTGAGCTAACCTCAACTTAGAACGAAGCATTTTACTTTATTCCAGATAGGTGTTAGATATTAATATAAATCATAATATTTTAAACAAATATAGCTGTTTTATTGTGTATTGACTATGTATACAAATATGTAAGTAAGCTGTAGCATGTGTATCTACAATTTATAATTTTAGTAAAATGTAAAATATATGTTTTCCTAAAGGAACGAATTAAAAAAGGGGTCAAGTGGATATCGCTCCGCTGTGCAGTAGGTTACAAGTAGATCACTGTGTAATGGATGGTATTAAATTTGAATTCAATGATATAATATCATTGTATACGAAAAATGATTCTGAACGGAGACGGTATGTCAGTCTAGGATATTTTAAATTATATTGATATTGTTATTTTACGGTAGCTGCTAAGTTGAATTAATATTATTCATATTATTTAATTATTAACCTAATATTATCAGTGATGCTATAAAAATATTATAATATATACTTTTACTCGTTAAAATTGATTTTAATATGTAATTTCGTCCAAATTTGAACTTAAAATATCTGTAAAAATAACTGTATTTATATATTTTTTAGATTTTTTGTTTACAGTAGGTATGTAAAATTTATTAGAATCTTTATTTTAAATTTTCAATCCTTAGTTATAAAAACTGACTATTTTATAATTGTTTTATTACAATGATTGATAATTTTCGAGATTTTGATGAATTTTATCAAAATTCGAACTTTAAATGCTTATAATAAAAAATTGTGCCTATGTATTTTTAATATTTATCAATTGCTATTGTAACAATATATCAGGAACCTTGTATTAAGTTTTCATTATTTTTGGCCTAACAAATAAAACTTTATTAGTATTTGTATAAAAAAAAAACTAAAAAAAATTAAAATTGAAATGGTCCGTAAAAAGCTCAAAAACAGTGTCAAAATATATTCAAAATTAGATGGTGTATAGAAAATGCTTATATAAACATTCAGTGAAATTTTCAAGCATCTACAGTTATTCGTTTTTAAATTGCAACAAAATAAGGAAATTGCTACATGAGAAATCGAGGGAATAACTAATCTTGTAAAAATTTGAACTTAAAATGCTCTTAAAAATGTATTATGACTTGCTTATAAACATTTTTTTATTGATAAAATTAGGCAAACTTATGAGGAATCTTGTATTACATTTTCAAACCTTAGATAAAAAAAGAAAAATTTTTATGAATTTCTAACTCAAAATAAATTGCACATTTTCGTCATTTTTACGTATTTTTTAAAAATTTGAACTTTGATTACTTATAAAAAAATTGTGACTACGGATTTTTAATATTTTTCATCTGCCTTTGAAACTATATATTAGAAACTTACTATTACATTTTCAAGATCTTTTACCTAACTAATAAAATTTTATTGACATTTATCAAAATGTTTGCAAAAAAATTGCTCAAAATAAGTCAGAATATTTTGGAAATGCTATGGTGTGTAGAAAATGCTTCCCGTTTTTTCCTTAATTTTTCATTTGTTTTTCACGGCGCTTTTTAAAACTACTGAGAAATTTTACTTATGACCTCCCAAAGTACCAACTAGATTCACTTTCCTATCAGAAAAGGTGATGATAGACAAAAAAAAAAAAATACACACATCATTATAAAATCAATATAATAATATATAATCGCTCCACTCAGAATCTAAAATAATATTATCAGAAAAAAATCATTCCGTTATTCCACGGTTAAATATACAACTAAACAGTTCATATTTATTTTTAAAAGTAATATGAAATAATTAGTTAAATAAACACCAACGCGGTGTATTAGTATTTAGTTTATAATATCAAGGCAATCCAGGAAAATATCCACAATGCAATATTGTACAAAAAAAAAGAATGTATTACATTATTCAAAGTACTTACCTAATATTATAACTAAAAATTCAAGAAATAATTTTATTTTTAAATAGCAACATATTATATCCTAGCCTTCATATCTTAAATCAAATTGTTCAATTATTTTTTTTAAATTTTTTTCAAACATTGAACAAATTATTATTTATAAGTTGCCCAGAATTGTACAGGATATTATTTAAACTCCACTTCAATCGTATTATTTTAATTTTAGTAGCTTACTAGCATTTATTAGTTCAGTATAATAAAACAAAAACAATTTTGCCCCAAAATAGATAAAATACATTTAATACTTGCCATCTAAATATAATAATAATACATTTTGTTTTGTAGCAGTAGCATACATTTAATAATGCTATAAATTATACTTTTAGTTCGAAAATATAAAATTTTTAATTCATTATAATATATTTATTATCATATGATATTGAATTTTTACAAAACAAGTATAACTAGTTGTCTAGATACTTCGAATCATTGTATAGATTCAAATATTTTATTCCTTTCACATTTACAGGTAACGTACATAATATATGTTTTTTAAATTAACATTATTGCATAAATCGACATACAATTGATGTACTTATTATGAAGATACTTAATTTACGTGTGAGGATTATATATTTTGTTTTGTTAAAATGTGTAAGAAATCAAACTAAAACTATTTTAATTTGTTCTTTGGAAATTATTATAAACTACTTTTGATATTCACTTAAATTATTGCGAAAATTAAATACATTTAGGAATGTACATTAATAGTTGATGATCGTTTGTATGCTTTGAATTTTTTAGTAGGTACCTAAAATAAATCAAATCAATATTGCTTTCATATACAATTTACAAAATATATAATATCTTTGGTATCTTTCAGATGTTATATTCAGGGTAATAAATCGATTAAATTAAAAATATTTTACTTAACTTAATATAAGGGTTATGAACAAATTTTGTGAGGCGAATAATGTGGCGTTTTATCGTACAAACATTTATTTCCCATTGAAAAATATACAACTTTTATATAACTTTGTTGTCAGTAAAATCGATCGCAAGCAATGTAACTGTTTATATTATATAATATAACGTCGTTCAACCTTAATAATTATATTTATCCTGGCATACAAATTATATATATATATTGTTATTATATTATATACTAAGGTCTAAGAGTTTATATAAACTAAAATTAAAAGTTAAAATAATAAAATGTTGGGATATTATACACAGATTTGTCTACAATAAAAGGAACCTACGAACCTATTTTTTTTATAATATTTAATTTTGTATAGTACCCATTTTAACTATTTTTATATACTTCTAATATTAAGTCGGCCAACATTTTGGCAATTTAAATACTAATTACAGTCAAGGAGCGCTTAGTTGTATATAGTGTAGTAATGTACAATATTATTATTAGAGTAAAGTTAAACTCACCAAACTTTTAAATTTGTAAAGCCAAGAACCTAGGGTGCAGGGTCTATAATATAAGCTTTTATGCAACTTAATGACTTAGCGTGTCGTACAATTAAAAGCTTACAAAGTATAAATCATATCGTTCGGTTTGCTGCTAATCTTTTGTTTCTTGTCTTCTGGCAATCAATTATATGTTTTAGAACACGAGTAAAGTATAATTATCAATCGACTTGCTTGTATAATTTATGAGGAAAAAAACGTAATACCTATATAGTATAACAAAAATGAATGAACAATTATTATTCTACATTTTATACGCACATTTTTCATAATGAGCTTCCAAATTAATTTATAACTCTATGAAAATAAAATGCTAAAATTAATTTTAATCATAAGCTACATTACATTTTATAAAAATGTATATCATATTTTAAAATGTTGAATCACGAAATTATAAACTAAAAACAGTGGTTTGGCTTGGCGCGTTGGCTTCAATCAGTCACGAAACTTGACTTGGACTAACAATGGATTTGATATCAGTGAAGATTTTTTTCTTTTAATGCCTAATACATTATATTAAAAAATCGTTACCATGAAACGTTTTACCATAACTCAGGTAGTCCGGTTTAAACGCCCATGATACTCGACACGATTTAATCTCAGATTAAAAACAAAATAGCACTAGACTGAAATAATTATATTATTTACTATACCGTGTGCAATGTGAAACAAATTTCACCTGTACGACATGTGGCACTCAGCGAAACCTGTTATCCAAATTCCAAGTCGGGACGAACAAAACTTACATAATATACCATATGCTCATACAATATAGCAGCAGATATTTGATGAGAGCTTAAGACAAAAGTTTTTTGTCACGATGAACAAACTACCTATCACTGTTCTTGTGCATTAAATGTTCTTTGCATAAAAGTTGTGTATCACAAGAGCTTATACCTGTTGTCTCCCAAGGTATTATTTTTTGAAAATTATGTAGGTACTCAAGGTAGCTTAGCATCCGCAGCCACCGAAATAAAGTTTCAAATAACAAACTCTACATAAATTATTATCATACTGTCGCATGAAATACGTCTTTATTATGCATTACTAAAATACACCGCAGTTGTAGGTAACAGCAAGCAAATAATAATTATAACCTACTATCACAATTTTGAAGTACCTGCACAATATATTATGGGCATATTAGTGCACTAATAATAAATATTAACTATTCTAAAGATTTATACAAAAATTGACAAATGTTAAACTCATATTTTAACGTCCTCTATTCTTCTAAACACTAAAGGGGAAAGCTGTCGGTTTGTTATGGGTGCGTCTTATTGTTTGTACAAAAATACATTTTTTAGTGACGGTGAAATCTGTTAAAAACTTTATTGTAGCCTCACCCCTTTGATTAAAAAACGTGATTACATATTATAGGAATTTTTATAAATTGTCAATAGTTTTGAGAACATTTTGTAGAGCCACAAAAATAAAACAATCATTCGGTAAAATAATGATATATTATGTTGGACTAGACTGTTAATGCAATAAAATCACGTTGGTTTCTCTATAGAAGCTTAAACTAAATAATATATAAACTTATGAAAATATTTTATTTTAATTAGGATAGTTTAGAACAAAGTGGTAGGTAATTCACATTTTTTATAAGTAGGTGTTAAATGTTTGTAAAATAATATTAGCAATACGTTGGTAAATAATTGTCATTCTAAAATTCAGAACTTCACTCAAACTCGTTTTTAAAATATTATGATAATTTCATTGATGACGTTATTGCTTTAGAATTTAAAATAACAATCATATTATTATATTGTATTTTAAATTATTATCCTGCACAGAGGAAATCCGATTGCTGGTGTATCATGTACGGTGTACCTATATATAATTTCCAAACTGATTTTATATGAACATTTTTTTTTTTACTGTTTCGAGAAAAATTGAATAAATCAATATGAACTTGTATTCAAGCTTGTATATTTAGAGTAGACGGCTCACTTCATATGTTTTATTTATAAAAACGTGTGTCGGAATATTTGTAAAAAAAAACTTAAATTATCAATTTAGAAAAATTATTCAAGCGCGTAACGTAAAGTTGACGTAATACATAATTTATTGAAATATTCTTCACTTAAAAATATACTCGGCGCCTTTATAATAATATAGGTAGTCTACAGAGAACTCGAACACGATATGTTGTATATTTTAATAATAATGCATTTTTTTTAACAAATAACAGAACGAAAAAATTATTAATTTGAAACAATGTTTTTTTATGGCCATAATGGGTATTTGAATATAATATTTAAATTAATTATCTGTTACAAAAATGAAAATAAAAATGTTTAATATTATAAATAAGATATGTGTCTTGTAATCTTATTAGATAACAACTTCTTATCAATATATCGTAGTGAATTGAGTGTGCTAAGGATAGTTTGAATATAAATATTTAGGTACTTTCGAATTTATGGTAATAAAAATGATGAGTGAATCGGATGCAAAACTGTTAATTATTACCGATGCGTTAATTTTTAAATATCGAGTATGACAGCATTTCATTATTTTATTATAACTTTCTATTGTTGTTATTTCGCAAACCATTATAACTTTTATATATATAGTCGTACAGAACGTCGCACTGTATAGTGTATATTATACATAGGTACATATTTTCTTGGATAGTCAGGTTGTCATTTTTTATGGTTATCACTTTGTTCTACAAGTACATACATAAAAAAACATTACCTCAAAGCTTTTAATCCTGACATATTGTCTTAGTGAATGTAATATCAAAATGTGTTTTTAAAATACTTCCGGTCATTCGTTCGGCAGAAAATCAATTAAGCACATCGCATTAGCATACATTTTACTTACCTATCAAGCAAGACAGTAAAGTTCTTACGTCTGTTATTTTAACATCTAAAATATGCAAGATTATCTACTTCAAATAATACAGCTCAGGCATGGTGACACAATTTATAATTACATAATATATTCATAGTTTATTATTGTATAACCCTCGACTGTCAAATAATTGAGAATTTAATCTAAACAAAAGTTGATGTATTTTCACTGTACAAATATTGGTACTATCGTATCAAGTTCAATTAGGTACCTTTTATTACAATAATTATATATAAACACCAAAGTATAGATAATAGATAAGCAAACGATAATGTGGTTGCCAGCATTGTATATAGGTACCTAATAACGTAGTTAAATCATTATTCATTATTATTGAGATAATACCAGCCTGCAATCTTAGAATGAAAATAATCGTTATGTTAAAAAATATTTCAAGATAAATTGTTCTAATTATAATACCTATAATATATATAAATAATATCAAATTGAATATCGATAATAACATACAAACAATAACTACGAAAAATAATAAATTATGAACTCTGCTTGTTTTAATATTTGTACGTAACTAGCAACTCGTAAAAATACTCTGGTTTACATTTGATTTATAACACGAGATTTAAACTCATAACAATAAAATATTTCAAATAAGAACATTGCGATAATGACTTTTATGCTAGACATTTTTCTTTATTTATTTGTTTTATGTTATTTTCGCGGAGCGCCCCTAAAATAAAATGATGATAATGTTTAAAAATAAATAAACCGATAAATAAAATTATGTAATTATGTAAATCTAACCGAATTGTAATTAACTCTGTCGTACTATATACGCATGGTTGTATATAAGGGTATGGTGTAGTTATATATATGTATATTGTATTCGTTAGTCGTACTGACGGCAAATGCGCATAGACTATTAATAAGTCCTTATTCGCACAGCTTGCACGTATACAACGCCATAATAATTATCGGTACATAATTAATTTATATGAATTAAGAACCATAACACACACATATATATAACGCTCGGCAATATAATATACATTTAAACATAATAGTATACGGTCGTACTTGAGCTTTACTCCCTAGCTGGTATGTAAGGTATGTTAACAACAAATGCATACTGTTTGAATGTGTTAAGAAATACTCGAAATTCGGCCGTCCAACCAGCCTATCTTAAACCTGTAGTTGTAAAAATGAATATGATATATTACATAATATATTATACTCCATATTATTATGTTGTTTAGCTGAATAATAAATTCCTGATAATACATTTTTCATATTTTACTAAACTAAAAATTGGTTTTTATAAATATGTTGAGTAGTTATTGCTTGATACGCAATTTATAGATACTTCAATTTAATAATATGGATTATGAATAATTTTATAAGACAAAAAAAATTATGAGAGAATTTAAAACATGTTTTAGTTTTAAATAGACAAATAAATAACGTGTTGTATGTATATTGTCATTAAAAAAAAATCATCGTATGTGGTCATTTGTGAATTTAGCAAAGGACCAGAGTGAAATTTATTTATTTAATCCTATGTAGGTATTAAACATGCACCCAAATATTATTATAATACAATATAAAATATATGGAAACTTATATTGAGTGTTTGTTCTTGCCACGTGCTTAGATTTTTGATTTCCAAATCAATATTGTGTTATTAATTTAAATTTTAAATCAACTATAATAATATTTTTATATTAAAAAATATACACTGAGCTCATCACGATTAAGTAAAAATATATTAACGTTGTTTTTCCAATTTAAAATACTCACCAATTTCAAGTTATAGAATTAAATGAGTTGAGTTATATACTATAGCTAGTATACTTTTGTATGCGAACATATTATTAAAAATGTCATGGATTTACTTTTTTGTAAATATCCTTCAATAATGGGTGTTTGTTAACTTAAGTCATCAAGGTACAAATTATGTGTATTTTTCTTTGTAGTTTTGTAATTATTATAGACAATTTTTCAATGTTTACCTACATCGGCTATCGCGGTACTTGATACTAACCACGTTTCACTACCTATATGTCCTATATACTGCAACAGTTATTATGAAGAGTTTTAGGATTGGTATGTTTTTTCCTCTGTTACAATAAGTTGTTCAATTTACTCGAAAAATATTTCAGCAGTCTAATCCATGCATGATATTTACATTAACAAAAAGAAGCAAAGCTAAACTTAAACTATATTTTAAATCAAGATATATTGTATACTTAATAATTAAGTTAAATCAGCATTTTGCCTTAAGTGTATAGGTGATTACCATTTATTTTCACTGGAGTATTGAAGAGATCTCAGATTAACTACGAAGGGTGAATCTATTTAATCTTTTTTGACGTATAATTATGCGCATGTTGCACATTAACATTGCACTACAGCCTTTGCATAACACCTATAATTATTATTACCTTATTATTATTTTGAAAAGTTTCAACTTTTTTAAAAATATTTTTTTTTCATAATTTTTCGTCATTGCTAAACAAATGTTTATAATTTTTTAAGTTTTTACTTTTTTTAACGATCATTTAGATACATCCAAAGCGGAAATTTCAATACATAATAATAGAATTTCAAACAAATAGTTGTTATAACTTATAAGCATTTAAAGTTAATATTAGCATAATTTATTGACACAGGAATAGTGAGTACCTATTTCTGTACCTCGAAAAATGTTGGTCCATTACTTCTCTCATCAAAACTTCAAATGTGTATAATAGGCACCTAACTAATAAAATACGCGTTAAAAATTCTATTTTGGTATATCGAAGCATTCCAAAAAATATTTCACTTTGGAAAATGAAATTAAAAATGTATATTATTATTCAAAACTTTTTTTTTAAAGTTTTTTCATACAATAACAACAAATATTTTCAATTTGAAATAACTACTTTAACTCGTAACTCGCACGTTCTTTTTTGTTTCGAAAACAATCAATAGCACGATTCGACAACTTGTCACTTTGGCTATATTTGCAATTATAAACAGAATTATGTCGAATTATTGTTATATTATATTAAAATTTGAGTGGGTATCTACAACTAAGATAAGATGAAAACCCCTATTCACGTAATGGTTTTCATTTGAACGAATTGCACCAGGAATAATATTTCAATTAAACAAACGATCCGTGAAATTTAAATCAAGGATTCTCCAAGGTCTCAGGCGAGTATGGCGAAACAGTTTTCGGATCGGTGGCGCGGTGGACGAAAATAAAAAACCCAATCAAAAACAAAATAATAGGTAGCCGTTTTAATAAAATAATATTAAAATCGAAATGGACGTAAAAACTTAATTTTCAGATGTTAATAATATTATTATGCTCATCGATAGCGGAGTAGTAGGTACCTATATACAATTAAAAAGTGTCGAAACGTCTTATTTGTATAACAATGTGTGTTTGAATGCTATAATTTAAAAAACGTTCTACTGGAACATTGTGCTAACGTACGTAGGTTTCACATATTGTAATATTATTATATTACAGATATTATCCTAATTCATGAATTGGGACTGTCGGGGACGGTAGTTATAGCGGTGGGCCTTAAAACTTACCACGATTAATGCACGCGATTGTGATGTGACGCCGTCCAAACAATTGTAACTAGAATTCTGGTCAAACACATCGCTATTAATAATAATTGATACGTGATAATTGATGGACGCGATATACTTTGGTGTTTATTTAAGGCTGTAGGAAATCGGAATTATATAATGACGATTATTCGTGCATAACGAGGGATCACCGAATCGCATATTTTCTCAGCCACCTCCTATACGTATTATAATAATGACACCACGTGAGTAGGGCTACGTGAAAAACCTCTCTTCCTAATTTGTTATTCATTATCGAAGTTAATACTACGGTAGCATACCAACATATACCATTTACTGAACCGCCCAGAAAAGAACTGGAAACCTAAGAAAATATTGAAACTACAATCCTGCAGCTTATTTAAATTATGAAACTAGAACCAATATAGTATAATATTATATTGATTAGTGATTTTACTATCAAGGAGTAAAAAAAGTATTTTTCTCGTATTAATAGCTTTGATTATTTTTATTAGTTTTTGATATTGAGTCAAGTAGGTACAGATTATAGGTATTGCAGGGAATGGTAATTAAAATTGATACTAACCACAATAGTCTTTTTTAATTTTGTGAACAGAAATTAAAGTTTTAGTTTTTATAATACAAAACGGAACAGAAAAAAAACAATAAGGTTTAGTCGTCTGTGTGTATATTATAGTTTATATTACTATATGCGTATAGTAACATATACATGAATATCGGAAATTGAAAGATTCGATTTTTGACCACTACTAAACTAGAGGCTGTCTTTTCTCATATCTATAAATGTAACTCCTAGAATGCGTGTCATCGTGTAAATATAGATTTTAGCCAATATCTGAAATTTAATGAATTGATGATTTAATAACGTATAACAGTATAATATTATCTGAAATCTGGTATTTTCACAACGATAATTTCGTGCCACCAAGCTTAGCGGAAAAATGATATATTTTTGATTTATCACATTATATCACATGACTTTATATTATATTCATACTTTACTGCTCTGTTGTGCTCAAGCCATTTTAATTTGTCCTCGTAATATCGTGCCGTCCAAAATTGTTTATCGATCAAAATAAGATAATTGTATTGTTTCCAATTATCCTACACCCACGTTTAAATATAATATGTCTTAGTGTACAATGTACATTGTACAGCTAGTGGTGAAAGGCGGTGGAACGTTTCAACGGTTTTAATTATACATTGTTCCAAAATTCATGAAATTACATTCGGGACTCTGGAGTCATATAAATAAAATTTGACGACTTTTTGATCGCCAACCACCAAACACCGAATCAATTTTTCTTTCAGTTCCCCCAATTAAAAACAGATTTGACACCACTTGAAATTTTTTTTCTTCTGTGGTTGTTTGAATACATTGTATTGACGTATTACTGTGAAATACAGACTAAATAACTAAACATAATAATATTGGTAGCTACTGGCTACTATATATATTCTAAAATATAAATCTTGACGAGGACACGATTGAGTAAAAATGTATCATATATTATTAGATCGATGTCTGCTACTGAGAGTTTTAAAATAACAAAAGTGTTCGTTTGAATTTAAAAGAACTTAATCACGTGCAGGTATCTACTGCATTAGACGAACCGTACCTAGTGTTAATATAAAATTGAAACACGTGGTTTTTTTTTAATTTATCGTTCCACAACAATTAAAATAACAACACGTACAGTAATATAGTATACATGCCCTGTATATAAAGTATAGCTATACGGATTAAAGAGTTTAATTATTACTTACGAAGTATACAATAAACAATATACCCACACTGTATCAATTTATATTGCTTGTAAAAGATTATAAAGTGCAAGGCATGCGATTTCCCTCAAAACAAATTTGACTATATTTCCACCAAAAAAGTGGTAGTTGACTATTTTTAATACATTTTTATCGATACGATACCCAGACTATTAAACATCTTTCTAATGGAGAACCGCGAATAATATGAAAAATATATATAATCATAATTCATGAATATTAAAACTAAATTAAAAATAATAAAATACTTTAATGATTCTTTTTTGTAAAAAACATAAATTTATATTAATATTAAAAAGTTATGTATACGGTCGTATCATAATATTATGATAGACGGCGAAGAGTTGTTGATTTTTTCTGAGTTATAAATTGACAAATCCCATCGGCCAGACGAGTAACAAAACGTGATAGGTAATCTATATTAGTAAAATATTATATTAAACATGTTCACGCTCGCCGTAGTCGATCGGATGATTGATGACCATCCGCCGTATACATAGCCTGGTGGTTACTGCTATTACTATTCATCTACCTATGACACCTACCGGGAGCGCCGTCGTGTTTTCATGAATATTTATCATAATATACGTAAGTATAGCGTATACTATTATTATTATTATTATATTATTATATTACATGGCGGCGATTTTGTCGAAATATTATTATCATCGGAACCAAACAAGAGCAATCTCTATCGTCGACAACGTCCATTAGTCTAGATAATGTATGATAACATAGGTATATGATATATTGACATACTGTCGAAGAATATCTACCAGGGCCACGTTATACACTAGCTATATAATATTAATAATACACATCCTCAGACCCTCCTTGCAGACAAGACGTGTCGACTGTTACCGTCGTTGGACATATTTGCTGATGATGAAGATGAGCGAAGTTCCGCGTCTAAACACTCTAAACGCTATTGAAAGAAATCTGAAACGAGCTTTTTAGGACTTGGATCACGGTAGATGTTTAAAAGTCTGCCATGGGTTTAACTACGTTCTATCAGATTGATAATATTATTAATATCAACACATAGTATAAAACCGATAGATTTTTAAACAAGTAGGTATTCGACTGTTTTTGTAATAGGGGCAAACCCGTCCACTCATCAAACCCTAAATTTACCTCAAATCATTCTGTCATAGAAATAGTGTATTTTTAAGATACTGAAAAGTAAAATATATTTCAAACATTTTTTTGTACAATAATGAGTTTACTTTTATAATAATTTCATTGTTATTGTTGGGTACACTATTCAAACCATACATCTGCAATAAGGTGTAAGATAAGTCTTCTGTGTTCTTAGTTTTAAGACACTATTAATAGTTTACTGATAATATTAAGGTTCCCTATTATTGATGACAATTCTTTGTTTTTATATACTGGTCCGCGAAAAATACATCGTTATCTATAATTAGATAACGATTAGAGTTTGTCAAATTTATTAAAAAATAATTTAACCAAAAATAATTATATGTCACTTACTAGTCACTGTTGAACACAATTACCTAAATATCCTATCTGTCAACTGCAGTGTTTGCTATGAAAATTATTTACTCAATAGACAATGAGTCAAAATTAAAACCGCTGTTATTGTTTGCAAACTCGTCGACCAAATCATAATTTTTTTGTCAACTATTGATAAATTTGTGTAACTTGTGTAACCGTTCAGATCATTTTTCATGATTGCAGACTGCAGTAAGGTTGTATGAACACGTTTTTTTCATCATCCCCAACCAACGATGATATGATCTAATTATTTGAAGTAATTGCCAAGTGGAATAAAAATGTTAGTGTATTAGTTATTATTATTTATATTATATTAAAATAATAATATTATTATATCAAAAACGGATGGATAGATATGGAAAATCATAAAAATAAAAATATCTTTCCTGTGGAACTGTTGTGCGTCGAAACAGCCGTTCGAAGAACCGAACTTAATAATAAAAGGGCAGGTGGCTTGGTCTGGGGCGGTGCGTAAACTGCGGAAACGCTCTGAGTGTACGTATCGGCCGGTGTTGTTAGTTCCCGGATGGGTGACCACCCGGGATTTTTAGCAACGAATCCTTGCCACACATATACAAAACGTGTTTCAACTAACCGTTCCTCACTCCTACAAAAAACAACCTACATACAAAAAACAACTAATGACCATAGTTGCCTGGCTTAAGCTCAATAAAAAACAAAAAAAATAAAAAAAAGGGCATTCTGCACAGAAATCACGCACCCTACACCACCAGTCGTACCAACAATGATCGATAAATCGGAAACCGCGTGAAAGTGAGGTCATTGCATATTATGTTGATGGGTAGGATGCTTTACCGTCGTTACAGGGATCAACTGAAGATGCAGTATGACACCTCCCCCCCTAATTTTGAACTTTCAGTCAGCAGCCAGCTGGCTCGGTGAATTTGTTCAACATTTAAAAATTTGGCATTTCAAAGTCTAGCCGAAATTTTAAAGACTACACCCCCCCCCCCTCACCACCAAATTATTTTTTTAAAGATCGGCTCTGGTTTATACCGCATAATTTGCATGGTTAGGTCCACTGTGCAGAAACCAAATAAGCACCAAAAAGCAGTAGGCCTTAAACACCGTTATGCGAATACGCATAATGCCGGTCGGCTAACGATCTAGGGTTAATAAGGCGCCTAGTAGGATAACAAGAAATATACGAATCTCTCGAATTTATCTGTCGATCTTATAATAGGTATACTATTAATAATAATACACGTACTTGATGAAATATTTTCAGCTGTTAGCTGTTTTTTAATGGTACATGTGTAACATTAATATAAAACGTGTAATAGAATCGTTTAGGTACAACCGAAAATCCCAACAATATAATAATATAAGGTAGATTCAGTATTATACAAAATAAGGCAAACGTAATCCCGTCCGAAATCGCAATAAAGAAGTATACGAGGAACACTCGTTATAACGTTTTATCGCGTATTTGTGCAGTACGATAATAATAATCATTTTACTTAGCCGCCATCATTTTCTGAGCGATTCAATTCATTCAACCTTTTTTTTTTTTAACTGTTAGCGTAATTAAACGCGATAGCTATCTCACTGATGTGCAATTATATATAGTAAAGGTATATAGCTATATGATATATATTACTCGTTAATTATTATTTCGTCCATAAATCAAATTGCAGTTAACAACGTGACTCGGGAATCGATCTTTTTTATTATACTTATTTTTTATAATATAATTATATAGTTATTCAAACTAAAAACTTTGGTGTTTTCATTTTGTACTGTTTCATTAAAACTATTAACATTATTACGTTTGTATTTGTCACTTAAAATAAATGGTTTCTCTCAGCAATCACAAGCGCCGCGTCTACGATCTGTATGTATAAATAATAAATAATGACTAATAAAATGATTAATGTCCGTTATTTGAGTTAATTGCGCCAATGAAAAACTGTTGTTTTCGAAAACATAAAAAATAAATAAATTTCCCTTTTTATTATAATATGAACCGTTATAATGGTTATTGAAATATTGCCAAACCATAAATTTAATTTCATCATATACATTTTATTTAAACAAAACGCAAAATTAATTAACATTGCACCGAAATAATAATTATTATAATAACAGGAGTCATATAATAACAATATAAATTATAAACATATATACCTTCATGTAATATCGAAATCGAATTTTTCAATCGAACAAGTTTGCAAAATAATTCCTTTTGCGTAATAATAAACAGTAATATCATTATGCATTTCAGAATATTCGTTTTGTCCTTAAACTGACTTCTCAGCTATATGGTTAGGTTATCTGTAAATAGCAGAGCCTGTTTACTTCAAATAAAACCGATACTATATAATGTAATATTATATATTATAACATTATATAGGTACCGAATGTAATTTAATAACATCACGATACTATATAATACTCGTTTGAAAGATATTGAGTGCAATAAAAACACAATACAATACTATATAATCTTCCAGACCTCTGTAGCTTTTATTAATATTATCAGAATATTTTATAATAAACAATCTATCACAGAGAACAAATACGAACGTGAGTAACGTCTATTGATTTGTGTTTCAATTGCGAATAAAAATCACCTGGGACAACGTGTATATAATAATAACGTGTATCTATTAAAAAATAAAAGTTATAACCAAGCAGGCATTAGCTACCTAGGTACTATAATAGCGTTATTCTATATTATAATATACACTCGCGCGTGCGTGCAAGCGCACGTGGGTATTATATATTATATATTTAATGTGATCGTTGTAAACGTATTCTTATATTGTCTTAAATAATTATTTTACGAGCGAGCTTTGTTTAAAAAAATAATGTTTCATTCCCGAAATTTCGTAATAACGGAAAATTACATCGAAAGTGTAATTGTGTAAAACAATAATTTTTAATTAAATTATAAGTGTACCTACCTATACGTGTGTTAAGCCCGCGCACAACCCTGCAATGGTGTAGGTATATCGGGCTGAAAACCAAAACTATAAATTCGATGACTTGAAATTAACTACCTCGAAAAACAATAAATGTGAAAGGATTTATTCCCCTTCTTTCGCCGGTTTAACATTATAAACCAAGAAAAAAAAACGAATAATACAATATGAAAACGAAACAAAATAGAAGCAACCAATAATATTTTCATCGATGGCTGCGTTGACTTTCGTGATGGTATACGCTACTTATATTGCTGTTAAAATCTGAACGACTATTGCAGTAGCTCTCGTTCAACGACCAGCCAAACTTGTATTCTGATTGAATTTCCGTCATAAACGATAAACGCGTAAAGGTCGTATCATACGACACCAGTTTACAGATACACTGTAGGTTAACACAACAATTTTGTACAATATGTCTTAGTATTGCGTGTTCCCGAAAATAGTCAGAAATCTCGTGTGTTATTGATTTATCTGATTGATTGTTGACTAAAACTGTAGCAAGGTAAATCAGCAGACCCATTCAACTGTAAAAGCGCGGTCGTGAGACAAATAGAATTTTTTATTTTAAAACTAATAGAAAATGTAAAACCCAATTTGTATTTCAGACACGTAACGTTCCATGCGCCATGAGGTAGCTGGCAGCTAGTAAATTATATTGAAGTCAAACAATTATTTTAATAGAACATCTAAACTGTCTTTGACACGCGAAATGGTCTCTATACAAAAACTATCGTATACCTTTTCCTGCCTTGAAATAATAATGGACAAATTTTTGATAGTTTATGTCAGGTAAAAATAATTGATGTTATGTGAGAACAAATATCATATAATACACGGAACTTACTTTACTTTTTATGAAAGAAAAAACAACATTTTCATGTATAAAATATTTTTGTTCAACAGTTGAATTGTTACAGTCGGTGCATTCTGTTATTAATTATTAATTATTAAATTTAAAGTAAATATTTTAAAATAGGCATACATAGTTGCAGAAAGTTAATTTACTTCTTACATTATAATTATATTTTTTATGTTTTCTCTATTTTTTACGAACAATATTATTTTATATAATTAATCGTTTTGTTAATATTGGTAAATGTTGTTATTAAATGAAGACATTATAATATAGTCTTTTTTGTGAACGTTGAACTTTAAAATACATTATATTCAAGTGAAAAAATGTGGACAAGTGGGAACCGCTATGTTGTAAAGTAGGTGCCGAGTGGGTCAGGATGTGTTAAATTTGATTTCAATAATAGATCATTGTATATGAAAAATTATTCTGAGTGGTTAAGTTAGGTTAGGCTAGACATCCCGTCAGTCGATATGGCTAAATAATTTGTATAATATTATTCAGCATCTAGGATAATATTTAATATTGTATTTATATTGTCATTATAGGTAGTAATTCATTTTATTTTTAGATTGTAATTTTTTCTGAGAAAATTGCATATATATACATTTTTAATTTTTTGGTTCTACTATACACAAATGATGGGACAGTAGCGTAGCTTGAGCTCAATTAAGGGGAGTGGGCTATTTAAATACCATATTATTTTATTCCCTAAATATGCTATAACCGCGTTTAAAACATCACCAACATAAAATTCCAAGGTGGCCATCCATCCATCTATGAGAAATCTTTTATTAAAATGTCATGGCTTTGAAATAAAAATCGAGCATATTTTTACATTTCTTATTACGTTTCATCAAAACTTTAACTTCAAATATTAATAAAAACTATTATAAATTTACGCTCAACTTTATTTTTGAATTCCAGTAACAACAAAGGTACCTCACTTGTATTAAATTGTCAAGCTTATTGACACTAAATATTAAAAATATTTTTATTCGATAATTACAATAATTGTTATATATAATCGTAAATAAATGAGCAAATAAATAGCTCAAACATATTTCAATTTTCAATGCTTATATAAATATTTAATGAAAATTTCATGAATCTACGATAGAAAATGATAAAATGTCTTAAATATATCATAAATAGTAATACATTTTTAATTCAGTTTTAAGTTATTATATTTCACTGTAACAGGAAAATATTTTAAATTTTTTTAACAAATTATTATAATTTGTATTACGTACCTGTACAAATGTGCAATGATAAGCAAAGATAAACTTTTAAGATTTATGTTTTGGGACATTATAGTGATTTTTTGTTTTCAAAAACGTTTAGATCTGAAACGTTAATTTAAAAAAAGACTATAACTAGATTATATATTAAACAAAAATAAAATATTAAGATGAAAGAAATATTTTTTAATTGTGTGTGAATTAATTTATTTCCATTTACCCTAATCATGTACACGTGCAATTTTGACTTTAATCCCAAATAGCTTAACTACCTGAACCCTTAATATATAGGGATTTGTGGAGTTATTATTTTAGTTTTAAATGATATTGATTAAATTAGACCTAAATGTAATATTATTTTGTTAAAAACTCGTACATAATACTATTACCTAAATAACAAACCGCTGAGTGTAGCTATTTACTTGCGATAAAATAATGACATGATTAATTTCATCCACCAAGCGCGGGAATATCAATGATTAATAGCATAACTACGATAACAGAAGTTGTTTTTTTTTAATCAATTTATAAAAATTATAAATGTTGCGTTACCTATATGGCTATATATTATACAATATACATTATACATAATACACCATTAAGGCAAACGATTTATTTTTACACAATCTACGACAACTGTGTATACTTTATATTATATTGTGTTAGGTATATTACACGGATTTTAGCGCAGTCTACACCAGCTAACGTCAATAATATTATGTACAGAATGAGGGAAAATTAGGCATGTCATGATTAATATGTAAAATATAATGTTTATAGTATGTAGGTACCTACTACCTGTGTACATCACACAAAATAATATAATTGTGTTTACAATAAAGCTCAGTGGGAACAATGAAAATCAAATAGTGAATTAGGTATCATGTCTGCAGTTTGTCTTTTTTATAATAATTACAAAAAAAAAAATGAGAGTTTAATACTAATATATTATCACTACCTTTAATAACATGTTCAAAAAACGTTCATGATATCATTTTTCGTGAGTTTTAAATTTATATCGGTATTGTGTTTTGTCACAGCCAAGTCCACACCGAAATACTCTAACAGCTAATCATGCATTTTACTATTACAAAAGCTTGATACATCAAGTTGTAGTATTTACAATTATTTATTATTTATGTACTTTTAATGGTTAAGGCTCATCAGTATAGGACCAGTCACTGTCCATGACGTCAACAAAAAGTATCCTCAGTATTATAGTAATATATTATATAGGCGAAATGTGCATATTTAAAAAAATGTCTTTTTTATATTGTAATATTACTTTATCGTCAAGCAATGGTTGACTGATAAATCATTTCAACTATTTTGTTTTAATTACGGGTGTAAAAGGCAGGCTTTAAAATTAAAATTGAAAAGTTTGATTTTACAATTTATTTATTTTTTCTTACCTATCGATATTTTTTTTTTCTGATTTAAATTTTAAATAATAAGAACATAGATTTTGTAAATTTATGATTTTTATATTATTGCACAGTATGGATTTTTAATAATATTATGATTTTAATTTTGTTTTCGAACTACGAAAAACCGCGGTTGTCATTCAGGTGGCTGTGTAATACAGGCCTGAGAAAACCAAATATTAGTTATGTATTATTACCTACATATAAACAACATTATAATACATCTATCGATTATTATTGAATTTTAAATTTTAAATCGATTTGTATTTTACCTAACCTAACCTGTAGATTATAAAATTGTTTTTATCTTGGCGTATGAATTACAAATCAATTTTTTTCGATTTTAATGTACATTTTTAATATCATTAAAATAAATATTTGATTTTGATATCACTTTTGATTTCTTAGATGATTTTTAACAAGTTTTATCGATACTTAAAATTGATTTCAAGCACTGCTTAAAGGTAATACATATTAGGTACCTATAATGCATTCAACTAGGTATGTTGTTGTATACTATAATATATAAACACCTAATATTTTAAGGAAATCACCGATCAAGAAGTACATTTTTCTGTTATAATCATTAATCTCGTTGAAAAAAAAAACGCAGAGAGTTCTATCAGAGAATAGAGATCGACGTCCGTTATTTCGCCTCAGAATATTTGTGTTGGAATTACGTCGGAGTGGTTTTTTCATAGACGTACTGCGTGGCTTCGACGAAGTCGTAGTAACGATGCCTCCGTTTTATATAAGACTCAACCAGATGCTCTACCCTCGTGTAACAAAATCAGCCGTATTACGTTCATTCTCTCCGTGTTATAGCTGTATCAATTAGTATAGTCACAGAGCTTACTGTCACGATCATATTATTTAGGGCACTTTTAGTCATAGCCTTATAGGTATCTAAAACAATGTTATTATTTATTCACAATATATAATAATTGTACCAACAGGTTTCAATGTTTTATTATTGATTATTTCAAAAATATTGATTCTAATTAAGATTGATTTTGGAAAATATTTTAAAAAATAACGTGCAATAAATTGAATCCAGCCACGATAGTAGTAACTTACTCGAAGTGTTATTATGTAACAGTTGAACCAAAAAATATACTCCGACGTGCATGAATATTATAGTTTTACAAATTGCCGAGTCATTGTTATCGTTCTAGTATGTTAAACATACAATATATATTATAATCTCCTGTAAGATTTAAGACATCTCGAGATTCTAGACCACATCGACGGCCATCAATGTATTTTTATATTTCCGTGTTCCATGCGTACATAATATTATATTATGTTAGTAAACATAACATGTACATTGTACATGATACACACGCGTATTAAGGTAGCCGTTCACTAATACGTTGTAAATATTATTGATAGTAATAATAACAAAATTAATATCGCATACGAGTATACGACCTTGTGCTGATGTGTCAAAATACATTACCACACTGAACACTTGAATATAAATAAATATTAAATAAATAACAGTATATATAAACAACGTTGGTATGACTTAGAGAAATAGTACCACGTGAGTAACGATATTATTTGATAGCTATCGTTATTCGCTTAATTATATCTGTAACATTCGTAATACATAACACTGAAGTTTATCGATTTATATTTGTAAATCCAAAAGCTTAAACATTTAATATAAATTTCCTCACATAATGTTTTTCTTACAGCGATTAAAAAATATTGATACTAACGCTTAGTTAATAGTTCGATTTTCGAAAAAACGTTATTTATAAAACATTATTATACGACAGTATGTATATTGGTAGTATTTAGAATAAAATAATATTAGTTGCGAAATTAAGAGTTAATACAGATTCTTATCATTAAATAGTACATAAATATAATTGATAAAAATATACAGTTTAAATAAAAGTACCTATTTTGATGCTGTATTATATATTTTTTATAGGTTTGTTGTATTTACTATTTAGCAAATTTAGAAATTTTAAAATAAGTCTCTTCGTGTTTATATGTACCTACCATCTACACTCTAAAATTCTACCTAATAGTCATATTATACAATTTATACATTTGTAGTATGAAAACTGTATGAAGTGACTGTAGTCTGTACCCACTACCCCGCACCCGTAGGTACATTATTTTACTATCAAAAAATGTTTCCAGTCCCCTTTACTTAAAGGTATACAATGCAAATTAATTTTTAGTACTTTGACTTTTCAAGTAGGTATACATATTGTCGTATAATTACACGTTTTTACTTTAATTTTAATAATTAAAAACAAAGAAATGAGATACCACAAACGAACAGTCTGGAGCATCTGCCATTAATTTAAACCTATAGTGTGCCTATAACAATAATAATTTAATTTTAGTTTTTAATATTATATCATGTTATTTAGTTATATTTGCTTATAGTTATTATTTTTTAATATTTTTGTATATGATTTGGATTTAATGATTTTTTGATTGTGACCGTAATTTAATTTAATCTTTGAATATTTCATTTTCTAATGATTGACAAGTAATAAGATACTTAAGTTACTTTCAGAATTGTCTGTATATTACCTATGGTTTGGTTGAACTTTTCGATATGGTCAAATCCCGATTGTATGTGGAATCGTTTAAAGTAATTTCGACGACTGATAAAAACGAAAGTACTGATGCTGAGAATTGAAAAATAAATATTTAACTCAAATGTGTTCTTGACAGGTGTCTAATCTATTTATAACAGACTAAAGTTCAACTCATCAACACAATGTATTATACATATTATAAACTGTACAAACATACGTATAGAAAAATAAAAAAGTTCATTAATATTGTATAACGATAATAATGGATAGCACGAATTTTCTACTATCCAGTTTGAAGGACTAAACCAATATATCCAAATGCATAGTATAATATACTATAATTTCGAATAGTGAATAATTAATATTTAATACGTTTTGAAATGTTATAGTCTGTATAAAAAAAAATAATAATTCAAAACCAAAATATTATTTTCATGCGACACGATCGTTAGCGTTACCAAGTCTTTTACTCCTTTCCGCTTTCACGAAATAACGATAGTAAAATAATATTGAAAAAACAAAAACGTATACCGTTACATTATTACGTTAGTATACAGCTGATGAAATAAATTTTCAGTATACATATGAGGTATTAAAAATAATGGACTACAATGATGAGTTTTAACCTTAATTTTCAATATCATAAGTACGAAAAAGAATGCTCTTTAGAGTTTTAAAATGTCGAAAACATTAGTAGTAGGTCCACGTTAATTATAATATTATAAGTTACTTGATTTATTGTGTTTGGTGTTTGATGTTTCTGATTTTAATTGTAAAGGTAGCTTATAGCTTGGTACCTAGCTTAAACTGTGTATCTCATGTTCAACCCAAGCATTAAACGTATTAATTAAGTTTCTATGAACATAAATAAATAATAATGTCTAATTATATCAGCTATTTCAATACGAATTTGGATTTTCGCAATAATATAGGTAGATAATAATAGATATAGCTGCTATCTATACTATTAACTGGAATAAATTATTATTTCCAATACCTATATAATGTTATAGTCTATAGTCTAAAATCTATACCCTTGGATACAGTAAGAATTCTAAATTTGTTTTTTTCGTTTATGCTAAATCTATACGATCAGTTCTACTACACTTCTACATGAACAGAAAATCCCATCTGGGCCATGATATACCCCTTGCAGTGCAACCCTCTATGGATGGAACCACTCGCTGTCCCTCTTAATTAATACATTTTACATAGGTACCTTATTAATTATAAATAACACACTTTTTTTTAACACTCTGTATACACATTCACCCATGTTTATTGTTTTTACGTATTGTACATGATACATTATATAATAAACCATAGGTATTGTATATAGAAACCATTTTGGACGGTCAAGGATGCGCGCAAACTTCGCAAATAGGAAGGTGGTACTCGTGGGACTACGCGTACTCAACCACTGTTATTACGACCACCGCACAGAATTGGGTCATAATAAATATGCTTTTTCCTAGTTTGCACACTTGCGCGCACACGCAAGATATAATATTATTATTAATTTTATTGTAAAAATATATTATTATAGCAAATGATCGCCTGACCGGACGACATGATATTATTATTCATATACCTACAATATCATTATTATACAATATATATACATATTATAATAAAACGCCTATGCAGTATTGCAGTATATACTATATTATACTCATTGTACTCGTATTATGCTGTGATAGATATCGACGACATCATATCATGTATTTCATTCACACACACACACACACACACACACACACACACACACACTTATGTATCTGTGCGCCAAACGGTGCGTGAACGATAGCCAATGACCAGTAGGTATAATATGGGTACCAGGGTACGTGTACAAGAGAGCCGGGTTCGCACGTACGGCATAATATAGGTAGGTACTACCTCTATACCATTATGCTATATAATATTGCACAACTTCCAAGCCCGCCGCCGTGACCGCGACCATAATAATAATATTATTATTTTCACCTGCGTGCGTTAATACCTTGCGACGTTAACACTCAGTTTTCGCGAATCCTCGTTATATCGCGAGTATTGATTATGGGCGAACTACAGTCTCTCTGTCGTCGAGTTCGAGCTTTAAAGCTATTTTTAGTATCATATTATAATTTATCACTTATTACATACCATCTCCCGTTGACATATTTATTTTATTATTTTTTTTGTATTTTTCACTTCCAGCTCGGGAACAGTCTCCGCAAAGACGTTCACGTTTTTTAATCTTTCCACCATATCACCGTATAATAATAAAAAATATATATATACTGCAAGTTAAGTACTTGTGCTCTGATTGCTCGGAAAAGTGGAGAATATAATAATATTATCATTATTATAGTGTATAATGAATTAATATACCTGTTACGACTTCCACCGTCATAGTCGTGTCTGAAGACAGCAGTTGATAACTTTTTCGCATTCGCACGCTGCGCCGAATGGTTAATTCGCAATAACGCTATATTTTAAACGGCACCCACACGCTCTGATAGAATTTGAATTATCAGCTTATTTAATTGTCCTTATTTAAATAACAAACTAAATAACGGTTTTGGTAATTATTTTTGTTTTAATTGTTGACATTTTCAGTCCGTTTAAACAAGTTGGCACAAAACACCGACACAAAATAATAATAATAATAACTTTATTTATCTCAGAAACACAAGAATATATTATGTAATGTATCTTGCATATCCATCGAGTTATTTCTCGTCCACAATATTTTTTTATCACAATAATACCTATAATATATATAATAATAAAAAAACAATAGTTACATAATATTGTTAGTTATAACTATAGTTGCCTTTTTAATAGGAAAAAAGAAATAAAATATAATACCAGAGTAAAAAGAAAAACCCCTTTAATACTATTGTGATATGACTCATACAAAATAGTATAATAAATTAAATACTTGTTTTTGTTAAATGTATTAATAATATTTTATACTATGGAACAATCAAGTAATTTTAATAAAGTAAAATTCACCCATATAATTATGTATGTATGTATATAAAAAATAACTTTTATTCAAAATGAGTCATTTTTTAACCATAAAATTACAATGTACCTATACGTACGTTTTATACGTTTTGCATAATATTGCAGCAATGATATGGAAACATGCAATTTTACAGTGTTAGCCACAGTGTACCCTCGAGGGCATATACATGATTAAATATCGCATTCGTATATAATAATACCACCTACACAGATATATCATATAGGTAGACGAATTCAGATTAAATCACTGTTCAATTTCATCGTATCTGGCGTAAATATATTACGTCTGTAGATTTAAATTCTAGAATAAAATGATGTAAATATTTTGTCCGTCGATATTTTAGCAAGAAGATTATATTATACACTAATATTCGATTGATAATAATACACTTTATATTGGATGGTATATATTTACTATAATAATTATCGTATTCGCTTATAAATACGATCGTTTTACTGCAGCCGTCAACATTTGCGTCGTCCGTCACATACTCGTTAAGACGCCGAAACCAGCACGGTAATATTATATTTGATATTTTGTAAACTCTGAAGCCGGAAACGCAGCTGTTATTCTATTATTGTATATAGGTATACACTGAACGTCCGGTAATATAATATACGGAATCATTTCATTAGTGTATAGGTACTGCGCGCGTGCAGTAGGTAACTTGATTATATTAACGCGTTTTACCGTTTCAATATTATTGTAAACTTTGAGGGTAGACGTATAATATATTATTATTTTATCGTACGGCAAGGGTGATGGTGTATCACATGTATTATTTTTGGCGTATAAAATACACCGGTAAAATATACAGGCACAGCCACTGCTGAGGGTGTACCTACAAGCACGACACGGGTTGCCATTATTGTTATTATGAGAAATTAAAAAACGCCCTATAGGGCTTTATACGATGTGGTATAAGGACAATGCTTTCCAAACGGCCTAATCACTTTTAAATTTTAATACTAGCTATATCGTAATGTTTTGCTCGTCGTAAAATGTGATGTAAATTATTAAGGTGACGTCGTCGTACAGGTTTCGATTATCATAATATACGCAGTACGTTACGAACCTATATTATAGTATTCGGGAAAATGCCCTGTAATAAAAATATAGTAAAAAAAGCACTTGCTGTAGGAAAACAATCCCCAGATACCCATCAGCTACCAGAAAAAAAAAATATGTTCCACAAACCATGCAGATTGTAGCTTTTGCAGTTGTGTATTATTTAAATAAGTAATACATATAAAGTGAGCCATAACATGACGCTATTAAATTATTTTTGATTTGTACACATTTCTTTAATTATTTCTTTATGTGTTTTTATCATTTTATTTAACTAGTTTTTACATTTATCTATATAATATGACAATTGACAATGTATGATAATATTATGTATTTATGCAGATTGCAGCTATATACTTATATTACATAATATAAGAGTATACATAGCTTCATTTACTTAATAATTCAGATTTTTTTCCTTGATTCACGTATACAGAGTGGGAAAAAAAGTCATGGCAGAGAAACGTCACATACTTATATAATATTCATTAAAGGCTACATTTTTAGGTTTACGGTTACTGCAATATAATATAATGAGGTGCAAAGGCATCGTGAACCTCTGGATTTGTTGTTTGAAATAATGTTAAAATAAAGGTTATCCGTGTAAACGAAATTATATAACGTGCACTGGCGCAGCGTTCACGGTTTATGAGTGATTCTCTGACGAGATTGGTCAGGATTCGGGATAACCGTGTAGTTACGTCGCTCGCTTTGCACCCATTACAGAATTAAATAATGGTTGTATAGAGAATACTTTGGTCCACAGAGCTGATGAGTATAGCTAGATACAAAACGGCTGTATATTGCACATTGTATAAACATTTGGTATATCGTATAGTGTATACATATTATTATAAAACCAAATATGGCAATATATAATATAATATTATATTTATTGTCCGTCTGTACGAGTTTGTTTCTCTTGTCAAGGAGAATATCGTGAAGCGGCCACTGCCGTTAAAGCTAGGTGTTTAAAAAACCTTAGAGTTATCACTTATCGATTCGTATCGAAATATGAAATGTTCATAGAGTAATAATAAAGACTATGCATTCTTGTGGCAACGATTTATTTCACGATCCTTTTTCATGTATAATAATTGTATTGACAATTTTATGTGCGAAACGTGTTTAAATTTAAAAATTAGAATGTCCGCCGTTAAAACAATATTTTATAAGCCGTATACAAATGCCTATATTTAATGATGACTGGGTTTTGTGCCAACAGTGCAATACTATTTTAGAAAACCCATACCGTGTACGACGACAGATTTTTATCGAGTCACACCGCGTTTGCAGTTTTGATTGGGAAAATGGATTGTTGAAAATGAACATCGGCGTATGAAATTATACGCCAGCGACGTGACCGGGTGGTCGCCTTAATAATTTTATTTCGTTTTTTGTGTACCTACCTATACCTACAATCGATCGTTGGAGGTATTTACCATCGAATGCCACGATGACTATTTACTACTTATACTACTACTACTACTACTAACTACTAATGTCTACTACTGTCTAGTACTATATAATACATACGCTGTCGTTGGCCAACAATAATACGATATTATAATATATTATAGTTACCCATTACTTGTAATAAAATATTTTATAATACCCTGCTACTATTTGGTTAACCCTTTTCCTAGAATTAGTGCATTTTTGAAAGGTACTGAGATGATGAGTGTTTTATTTTTCAAAAAATATAGGCACAAAATGTTATATAATAATAGTACAATAATATGACATCATGACAATTCGTCGGGAATTTTTCATTTTGATCTCCGACCATAATGTCCGAGCAGTTATGCGTGTTCGACCATTTGTACATATCATTATTGTAATTTCCAACATTCTATACACTCTCACCCGAGCACCCCTATATGGGGTGATTGTCAATTAAATAGTAAAATAACAATAATTATTATTGCTATTTGTCGCAGTAGTGTTATTACTTATTACAATTATTTATTCTACTCAGAACGAGTATTTTAATATGTTGTATGTATTATTATACATATTTAATGACTTTTCTTCGCCCTTATGTACCGTTATGCCAGACATTAAATATTTACACGAGCGTGGTTTCATTAAGGACGAACTCAATTTTGACACGTCTTCGAACCGCTGTCAAAAACACGTTATGGTGCTCGCGTTTAAGCGAATATAGGTAGTATTCACTCATCGATTTACTACGGCCAAAACGTTATAATCGAAAATGGAGGTTGATTATAAAATGTTTTTAGTTTTGCAATATTATTATTTTCGGCAAGAAAAAACACTGTTCTTTCCTACTACTTACCACTATCAATGCTACTACTACAGACAGTAGTTGTTGTTATTGACATCGCGTATTTATACAACTACATTTGAATCAAAACCGGATACCTGATTTTGGCAGTCGTGTATATGAATTATATTGTAATATATTTTTTTAATTTTAACGGATGTTTTCATTTCGGGATTTATTTTCGTCGTACTTCGCACCATTTTTATATTAAATACAGTTGAACCGTATATTGATGTTTTATTTTACTCCATTTACGGTCGGACGGCTCTAAGATTTTTCACCGGCCCGATCAAGTTCCATGTACCAAGGCTTTAGTGGAGTACCGTTAGGTACCGTACTTCAGATATGTATATGGTTCTAGTAACAAATATCGACGACGTACAAGTGCAAAACAATACTAACTTGTATTGTAAATTAAAAAAGAGTGGAAGGGATAATAGTGAGCAAAAAAAATTGTACTGCATTACAATTAATATCAAATGACTTGTCACATTGTTATTCAGACACCATAAATACAAATTATATAAAATACAAAACATTAAATTCAATAACGAAAAAAATACCGTAGTGGTTCTATTTTTAATACAGTCTTAACTATATCTAGTACCTACCCTAAAAAAGGATAAACCTATATTTTTCTATGTGTCACGCACTGAATCTGATAGAACAGTACTTACACGAATTAAAATAAATGACATGTTTTTCGTTTACGAGAATCTCAATCAGGTCAATTTGATTGTTTGCTCATTTTGGGTTTTAATGTCAAACTTAAAAGGAGAAGTTGGCTTTTAAATATATCTTGAAAAAGCTTTTCTGTGAAAAGTGAGATTATTTGAAATCATATTTACTTCTCAATAATACTACATGTTGTATAATAATATTATTAACAGACAAGCTATAGATTTTTTAAAAAATGGATTTTTTTGTTTTGGAATAAATTTTTCGGGCGTTATAATATAAGTCCTAAGTTGTATAGACTATAGTAGTTTATATATAGTGTGCTAGAGATCATTTAAGTATTTGACTCATATTAATAATAAACATAGTTTTAGTTTTTAAATGAGAGACAAAATATTATAGACCTAGTTTATATTTAAACCAAAAATAAAAAAAATATATAATATAAGGTAATAAAATATGCAACTTATATTTTTTTAATTAATACGTTGGTAATCTGGAAAAAAAATTTCGTGTTATATATACTTATAGATTCTAATATTTCCTTAAAAGCCTGTGCGTAATGTAATAATTTTTGGAGTACAAACAAATTGTACCTTACTCCACAAAAAAATCAAAAGAAATATTTATTAATAAAATACGTAATATAAGAGTGATGGAGTTTGAAATGTACTTTCATCATTATTGTTGTTTGGAAAGATGTAGGTACCTAACTATCCTAACTATATTACCTATTATACTGCAGTCTTCTGTACTTAGTACTTCTATAGTAAAAGTAGGTACTTCTTAGTTAGCTTCTATACTATACCAATGAAGAATAACTAATGAAAATATAAATTATGTGTATTTTGTAACCATGTCTTGACTATGTTTTAAAATGTCAAACATAAATTTAGTGTAAGAAATAAACAAAGCTTATAACAGTTTACATAAATAAGTAAATACTTTTTCATCATTTTAGTATTTTACTGTAAAATATATATTGTATACCCATCAAATGTGTAAAACCAAATAGTTGAAGTAAGGTAACCACAACAACTAAATTGTAGAAGGACATGGTAGGTATGTTTAATAAAAAAAAGCAACAGTTTATTTAGTAACCACGACAACGTTTTTGTGGACATTGGACGGATGGCTACCAACCCTGAATATAAAAATATATATTATGTATTATACTCAAATTATACTTGAAATCAATAAAAACTTATTAAAATTAAATAAACCATATTTATTTTGTAAATAACCTAATAAATTCGGTAACAGTTTAGTGGTCTTTGTTTGTGGTACACAGTTATAAAAACATATTTATAATTTCTGTTTTTATTTTTTTTTTATATTGAAACTACAAAATTGTATGCATTTTTGTAGTAAGTATTTTTAAGAAACATGACAAGATTCAAACTATATTATAGTAAAGACAAAATATAAAAAAAGTCAAAACACAATTAAACATTGAATGCAGTATATAATATTGGTTCACTCGTGCTTAGATTTGTGAAACCGATCGTTTTGATATTTCGATATCACCGTGAGTGGCAATACTTATTACCACTTATTATCATTAGGTACAAAATATCGTAAATACCTATCCTAAAACAAAATGTAGATATAAAATAAAAATTGTAATTACAATAAAATGCTGGACGCAGTACGGCATATTATAATACCTAATTTGGTTCTTAGCTACTAATAGTTAATTTCAAACAAAACTGCAGCTGGCAACATTGGCATATTGTATAGACTATAGAGCAATTGAAGAGAACCCCTTGTAGCACGACGAACTTGAGCATAATATAACATACATAAGGTTTAGTAATTTTGCATAACAATAAATAAAAATACAGGATGGCACATAATACGTGATTCGACACTAAACACCATTTTCAAACGATGCTTTGTGGTTATAAAGCTTGTTGTTTCTAGCTTTTGTGGTTTCCATGTTCCACGTCGTGTCGTGCACATATTATTTATTTTAACTTCGTACGGCCGCTTAAACTAACTTTTATATATGATTTTAATATTATGTATGATTTAAGTATATAACATCTTATGGAAATAAGACTGATGCCAACCAATACTTATAGGAGGCTAATTTTCATTAATTGTGGGTTAAACTACTCTAATCGCATTATTTACGTGGAAAGGGCCTCTAAAGAATGTTTGCACCGGAGTATTCAAAGTTGTGATTGTGGACAGTAATGTAATTCAACGTATGCAACTTTATTATGCAGTATATAAGTATAAGTAGCACTTAGTAATAAGTTATGAGAGTTTTGCCCTTGAATTTCATAATTAACGATAGTGTACAGTTGAGTTGGGATGCGGCTTACAATATAGGTACCTATGATTAAACGACGAACAAGTTAATTTCAGTTTATTCAATATTATCTGTGATATTTTTAATTAAACACTCGGCATAATACTTAGTAAAAACCTTTGAGTCTTTTTGCCGAAGCATTATTCTTTGAAAATAGATTTTGTGATGAATGTTATTATTATTATTTTTTTAATATCTTAGTTCAAAAACTTCAATATCCATAAAATAGAATAAAAAAACCACATGCTATATAGGTACTCAGCTACTCCTTTGAAGTAGCACTCACGTAATAATATAATTGCACCTCGTAGGCGATATTGCGACTGAACTTTGCACGTGTTATAGGATCTCTCGTCTTTTTCGTAGACGATACGAATCATCGTAATAATAAATCCAGATTTTCCAGATTAACTTGTTATCATTTTTTCAGACAGGTTTCAGCTTAATAATATTCTATTCAGCCCGTTATTATGCAATAGGTGGTACGTGTGTTGAAAATGATCATAGATCAGTAGGTACAAAGAAAAAAACTCACGATAAAAATATATTTCAGAAAAAAATATTTAGTATTAAAATCGATAATCCTACAAGTAATAATATAAGTTATAAGTTATATAAGTTTATTATAATATAATTTATAGTATTTATCAATAACAGAACTTCATAGTTAAGTATGGCCCGTTCAAATTATTGTGTCATACTTCATTTAATGTTAATTTCAATTCCCACCCACGACAAGCCGTTATCATCTTCATTATTGTTTTTTTAGCAATACGTAACACAGTTCTTATCGTATAATAACATTTATTTTTAACTTATATTATATTTGTATAATATTAAAAAGTTTAGAAAAAAAAGCTAAATAAATAATAATACATATAAAAATGTTATTAGATTCTAGCTTTTTTGTAATTAAGTACATTTTATACTCCTACCTACGACAAATCTATGCCCAATTAGTCTACAGAATAGTTAAGAGTTTTTATATATGTATACTAATCTACAGATCTCCGTAGCACGTGAAAAAATGAGTTTGTTATATTCAATGTTTAAATAGTAACTGTCAAAACTGACAATGTCGTTTTGCAGGTTGATAACAATAATTATAAATTTAAGTTTTTATTTAAAACTTGTAAAAATAAATGCTAAAACATTAATATAACTTATTATTATTATGTAAACTAAGTAACTTAAATTTTTTTATTCACGGGGAAATAAGAGGATTTTCATTTTATACAGGTATGTTTTTGTTTTCCCTATATCTTGAAAGTATTTATAATTGTACTTAGATTCTCTCGTAATGTTTTAATCTCCGTGCGAAGCATACAAATGATATTAGGTATTCTATATTTTTAAGTTATGCCATTGTATTATAACTATATCAGCTCAAATCCATTAATAATGTCTTATGTAATCTTAATCGTATAAAATAGAAATAAATATTTAATACTTTTTTTTATTTAAAACTTTAAGAAATATAAATAATCTTACAAATTACAGTAAAACCTCCTTAAAACGGGATCGATCGGTACCAACTTATTTATCCGTTATAAAGGAGTTTCTGTTATAGGGAGACTACAATATACGGGATATAGGTTATTCGGGCTTTTAATTATTTTTACATTATAAGAAGGATTCCCTCTTACAGGGGTCCGTTATAAGGTACTAAAGAAAAATATATTTCAACTAAAAAAATATTTCCAAAATCAACAGATTAATTTTTGACATGAATCTTTTTATTAATAAATTCAATTCCTGATACAATTATCGACAAATCGCTGATGTTCAATTCATAGACACGTCATAAACAACCTACTTTATTAATAAGTTGTAAACAATATGATATAAGGAGCAACCGTTTAATACGATACTATGGTTATAAACTTTGCAGTTTTTGGTCGAAAAACGTTATTATTTCCATTTCAAATATTTTTCCTGTCCAATTACGGTTGTTATTAATTTTATTTTTCAACGCTACAACTACTATTCAAACACACAGCTGTGACTAGCTGAAAGCTTATACGGGTATAAATATATAAGTATTAAGTATATAATATTATATACAAATATACGATAAGTCTATCGTACAAAAGCGATTTGTCAGATATCGACTTATATATTATTACGCGCAAGGACTCGGATCGAAGGATATGGCGCAAAGACAGCCGAAGTCAAGGAAGTCATCGATACTCGCCACCGCTCGCTCACTACACGCAACTTCTCCCGCACCTATTGTCTATAATTCGGATTTATCGCAGTCTCGTGTCCAATAACGTCTTTCTATCGTGTAAATGTGTAATCACCTCCGGCACGCTATGACAATTGTTTTTAACAAAATGTGTTTGGTATTACTTTATGACTTATGCACATAACATACACCGATGACGCAAAATAAACGGGTTTTTTTTTCACCCGCCATCCCTCCTGTTGCCACGATACGAAACGAACAATTGAAATGCACAAATCCAACAAAAAAGCATAGCTTCTTATAGTGTATAAAACACCAATGTGTTGACAATAGGATAGGGTTTGTTAGATCTATGTGAAGTGCATTTTAGCGACCAATAACCCTCTCGAGGTCTGTACTCTGTATACAAAACCAGTTTCGGTCAGTGGCGTATTTAAGAATTTTTCAAAGGGGGGGGGGTCTATCTAATTTTCCAAATACATTTAATTTGAGGGCTCTGATACAGAAAATATTAGTATATAATATTATATTAGATGATTAGAGAGGTATTATGGGGCCGATGGGGGAGAGTCAGTCCAGACCCCCTCCCATAAACACGCCACTGGTTTCAGGGATGTTTGTTTATACTTTTAGACGAACAATTATTATAATGTTATTGTATTGAATTGATTTTTACATTATTTTGTACCAGGTCCACAAAATAATATTATAATTATAATATTATTACACGATTAATCATCGCCGATGGTCGATTCGCATGAAAAGTTCAAACACCATCGTACTATAAGGTTATTACGACGCGATTACAATACAACAGTCGATGGGTATAGATGTATAGCATTGTAATATACAATACAATATTAATTTGTTATTTTTTTGTAGGTCGAAAACTGCACCTGTACACGCGCACGGATATTATGTTATATAATAATAATATGTATCCATACTCGTCGTTCAGAGGGATCATTAAAACACACGCACGTGGCTTTTTTATTTGGGGGGACGATTTACCGGGATATTAAACAACAACAAACATAATATATAATACATAAACCCTGCAGTAAGTAAAATAATTGTACAGGTTTTTTTTAATCGAATCTATAATTTATAGTGAAAATATAATATTATTTTTAATTTTTTTTGAGAGGGGTGGGAAGGTAATCGATAAAATAGGTTAATTTACAATGGATTGATATAATAATATTGTATCCATTCTTACATAACTTTTATATTAACTATTACTAGGTAGGTACATCACATCAACCTTTATTTTATGAAAAAAAATAATATGTCATAAAACTACGGTCTTACAATATTACATAGATGATTAGTTTACGACTTAACCGTGTATCGTAAATAGTGTTAATATAATATACCTAGTGTAACGTCGTTCTGACTGAAACTATTTCGGTGTACCAAAATAAATTCGTTTCTACTCTGCGAAGACGTTGAATAAATTGAATATTAAAATGTACCTATCTACACGTATTATGATAATCGTTTGGTCCAAAGAATTTTCATGATTGACTTCTGTAAAATCATTGTGAAGTACAACTTAACATTTCAAAACAATACTGATTCATTGTTATAGTTTTAGACAATATAGCAGATTTTATTTAAATTTTACTTTATATCCCAAATTGTACTTGATCTAGTTCATCGCTTACCATAATTAATATTCAATATATTTTATAATAATATTATAATTTATTTTATTTTAACTTTTAGAACGGCTAACAAATACGTTGCTAATCACACATGCATTATAAATTTAATGACAAAATGTTCTTGAAGGGAACTATAATAATAATTTAAATACAATTTTTATTTTTTTAAATTTGAAATCGTATGGGTCCATATACATATAAAATACAAATTACGCAACAAGTTTTATATTTATTTTTTTAATGACAGATACATATAAAAGAGAGGCAACGTATAGTGTGTATCGCATAATATAAGGTTTCAGCATAATCTGTTCAAAACCTATTCTGTATATTATAGGTATTAAAAATACTCGAATTTCGTCATATTCAGTTCAAACGATATTTCAAAACAACCCCTTTGAGTTTTGATGATGTAATAACCAAATTCTCTTTAATATATCCCATTGAACAAAAATACCCAGAAAGAGTACGTAACTATACATCCCCTTTTGGATAAAAAAAACTGAAAATGTTCGTACAAAACATATTGAATCATCCTGAAATTAACGATATCTATTCAACATTCACCCATATCATTTTGACAAAAAAATCTCCTTTGGTTAGTCCAAAACAATTTATTCAACCATAAATAATTTTTAAATCTATATTTTAAATTTGAGGAATTATTGACCTAAATTTGATAGAAGTATGTTATTACTTATCAAACATATTAAGTGAAATACCTATATGAATGGGTTGAATATAATTTTGTTGTTAATCAAAACTTGTAGAGGAATTCTTATTGATTTTTCAAAAATCAACGAAACATTTCACTTGAAGTTACTCTTATTTAAATTACTAAAGCATGAAAATGATAAACGTAGGTCGGTGTCATCACTAAATCGGATTTCTTATTATAAATTGTTATTGTTCACGTAGTTATTACGGTATTATGAGCGTACTAATTTCTAAAATACTTTAATAATTATATATATACCATGTTTTCCACAAATGTATACGTTTTGTGGCCTATTTACGGTATACATCTACGTTCTCAACGGTATACCATCGTCAGTATTTTTCAAAATTGGTACGATGTGTGAAAGAGTCGTAGATTAAAAAAATTACTTTTCACACACACACACACGTGGGTACGACACAGATAGAGTTGAAGATACTAAAATAATATTATAAATATTAGTACGGGATATTTTTGAAAATAAGAGGTCGGGCGTTTGTATAAGTACTTATGTCTTATATAGTTAAATGCATTGGAGGTACGCAAAACACGAACGTGCCTTTTCCGCGTTTTTTTCTTCGTAAAAAAAAATTAAATAAAGAAACGAAAAAAAAAAACATCTCGTCTTGTCCGAGTCTTCTCGAATAACATCCATTGTGATCCCGACACGCGATAAGTGTTATTTTGTTTTAATCGTCACGGTCTGGCAAAAAAATTCTCCGGCTGAACATAATAATAATATAATAATATAAAGAAGCTCACCACGGCGCTTTACTGGAACGGGTGAAATCGCACGAGGATTCTTCTCGAAAATAATAAAACATATGGTTGCATTTATTTTATATGGCATTGCAGCAATTACGGGACCACACCGTTTTGTACCTTCGCAGCTGTTTTGCGATGGGGCTCTATAATAATATAGGTATCTATATATATTATAGTTGTTAAAGTCGGAATCGAACGTCATCCAGTGCATCGTTTTACAATCGAAAGTGTTAGTTTATAAATTACTATGTACGACGAGAATAGTTTAATAATCGATTGTAAAAAATTACGTTTAGTAAAACATACGAAGGCACCGGTGTACATATTATACGATATATATACATATTATATTATATCGTACATTCGCATATCTATTAGAATAGCCGGTGAGTTACTCAATATAAGTGGTTTGCTTACATATCGCGTATATTATTATAAAATAAATTACAATTATCTACGAGGACGTGTCGTGAGTAATGGTGCTATATTTCTCCAGATTCTGAGCAATAAATGTATTTGTATTACAATGATGTCTGTTATTTTTATTTTTTTATCTGTCATCACATTTTTGAGCAGTAAAAATGGGTCAATCTTCAATGACGATTGATGATGTATCAGATAGGAAATGTACCTAGTTGTTACTTTGGAAATTAAAACATAAAAAATAGTAGAGCTGAATGGATCATTTAAATTTTAGATTTTATTGTTTTTTTTCGATTCATATTGATAAAATTGTCCAGTCAAAAAGTTTTAATAGAAGATATCTCGTAACTCATAAGTTCTTCTTACGATAATTTAAAAATACAAAATACGTAGTTCAACATTTTTTTATATATTTAGAGATATCAGTGAGTTTATTGGCACGTATGCGAGTGAGTTAGAATAATATTAATATAGACTTATCCAAAATTTTGCTAACCATTTGCTGGAATTTATTAGAATACTTTTCCAAAAACTGTTGAAAGTTCCTTAAAAAAATATTAACAATTTCCTAAAAGCACTACACCAAGTTCACAACAGAAACCCACTATTCTTTATAGACTTAAAAAAAAATCCAAAATTGGTCTTCCCTGAATTTTTGATATTAGTCCTATCATTAGTTGAAATTTCGTTTATTTTTTTCCAAATTTGTGGAAAAGCACCAATTACTTATGCCAAGTTCATCTGCACAAATGACGCAACACACTACACATATCATATGATATTCAATATGCTACATTGTATATATACTATATTATAACTCATTGATAAATACAATATCCGTATTGTTTGTACTACTTTTTAACGTAGATCGAGAATATCTACTTATATTATTACAGATGAGTTAATTTTTCTATTTAACGTCTAACTAATTTACTTTCCTAATAATGCACTTCTGATACCAAAATAATTTGTTTGTAGCAAAATCTAAATATTTTAAATGTCGTAATAGTTATAAGTAACTTGGTTGAAAATTCAAATAATCTTTGGGTCTTTAGCTATTGCCATTATTATTCGTTAGAGATATTTTCAAAACAGTTTATTTTTTTTTAGTTATTTAACTGTCATTTCTTTTCCCAGTTTATATTACCAGATCAGTATTTGAATCTTATCAGTGTCGATTCGTACTTTACAGTGCAAAAAATGTCGACCATGGTATCGTTTTAATTGCATTGTTCACTACAGTTGATCTCGTTTACTGTTACATACATAAATAACAAAACATAAATAAATTATTTAAATCTATTTATTTTTTAGGTTTTTATCGAATGCTGGATCCAATTTGTATATGTTAATATTCTTATATTTACTATATTGTATATAATATAATACTATTTCTTAATAATTTCATTATACGTACGACAAAAATATATATAAAACACTTACGATTGGTTTTATTTTTACAAACTGTTACTTATCGCTTTTCATTTTTCGAATATCATTCATGTGAAAAAATATCAATACAATTAATAATATAATAGTGATGTTATGAAAATGTAATGTTTTATATCTCAAGCACGATAACGCAAAAAAAAAAAAAGATAAAATATCCTTTGTGTCAGAGAGGGTATTATTTGATGGTTTTTCAAGCGAAAAAATAAATAATAACTAGTTTTTGAAACAAAACACAGTTGAGCGTATTATTATGCATTATGGCAAAAAAACCATATGTTTTATATACTTGCACACAAATATAACAGCTGACGTAGGTACTAGGTACCTATGAGGTATAATTAATATAATAATTAAACTTCACATAGGTACACTTTAAATGCATTTGAGCTTAACGACGTCCAGGATATTTTGCCTTTTATATAAACGAGTTTATATTATTAATATTATTTTAAATCAATAATTTATATCATTGATTATTGTTACTTATATTTAAGTATAATTATTATTTATTGTAAAGTAACAATTAACGTATTTAATATGTTATTTTAATTTTTAGTTAATATTTAGTTTCAAGATTTCTCAACTAATAAAATATTATGATGTGTTTTAAACTTATAACTTACAACATATAATAATTTATTATGTCCTTTTTACAAGCCGTAAAAGTTATTTTATTTTAGTGATAACTGCATGAAATAATTCACGTAGATATTTGGTAGATACATAACTTTAAATTATAATAATAGTCCACTATATATGGTTATATACGTAGTTTTGAATCTTAGTATGAATAGTATAATATTGTCTAGTTATCAGCTTAAACCATAAATATTCAAATTATAAAAAATTCAAGTTTTTATCTCGAACCGTATTTTAGCTAGTCTTCTGCAATTGCATTTTTAAAGAACTTGTATTACTGCTGTATGAATAACTTTTCCCGTGCTATAAAAGTATAGTACGCTATATTCATGTTTTGTTGTACCTAGCTCAGAATTTATGGTAGGTAGTTGTTATGTTTTTATTGAATACACAAATTATCATGAAAAAACCAATATTCAGTTAAATATTTTTTCTCTTAAATTTAAATAATACAAGTACTTTTCAACAAATATTAAGAAAAAGTACCATTGGTCGAATCTGTGTTTAGAGTAGGTATATAACTGATGACCTAGTTTCGTTTAAATGAATAGAGCCATATAAATATCATAACGTTATTACTCATTACAATCGAAACACCTACAATATGTATTTATGTGCTTTAGGCCGTTTAGGTGACGGTTTAAGGGAATACAATATGTAAACCAACATCAAAATGTAATTTATATATTATATATAATCTACCCGAAGATTTAAGTGTCCGAAATTAAAACTACAGCAGAAAATAATACTCTGAAAACCCTGCAGTAATTAAAAAGATGTATTTTCATAACACAATTTTTAAGCTACGTACAAATCTTTTTATAATAATACTATTAAATAAATCTATTATTTTTACTTACGCATTCTACGTAATAATTTATTATATCAATAACTAAAATAATCCATTGAATTTATTGTAATAATATCTAACTATCTAAGTATGTTTCGTGGGTATATTTATTTTATGTGCATGTAATGTATTATTATTGTATATGTATTTATTTATTGATTTGGTGTATGAAACTTTTTTTTTGACGATTTCACGCATAGTTTTTACTGCCTTCTTTTCCAAAATCGATTGTAATTTTGTACAAAACTACAAATTCTATCTTGACACGATACGTGTAAATTATTTATCAGTTCAATATTATGTTAGTTTATTAATAACTCAAATTACATTTTCGTCAAATATATAATGGTATACACTATACAGTATACACGGTCAAGGTGGGCGACCATGATTTCCCATTTTCTTATCCTACATAGAAAAACTAATACTAAAAAACCGAGAAACTTTTGGACCATTATGTATACTATCATATTGAAAATCGTTAATAATTAATAACGAAAGCTGACGCCACTGACATCGCGTGACGTCAATGTTTTCTTATTGAATTTATTCAAAGACAGAACCATTACATAGTTTCAAATATTTTAACACTGAATTATCAAGATTGACATAATAAACAACTATAATATCGTGATAAAATTATGAACAATAACTGACGACCACGACCTTAACGTATTCAAGAGACTATTGATAATTCTGTGCAGATGATTATTTAAGAAATAATTTATTACGTTTATAATATATTTTACTCTTACTTATACTTAGTTATTAGCAATAGTTTACTATATTATAATATGCACATATTTTATTATGCGGTCATCAAGTTATGACTGCATCGCGACTTTTAGCCAAAATAATAATATCAACTAAACTTGATGATAATTGCACCATCAAAGTCTGTTTATAATGCAATTATTATAATAACTGCAGAAAACTAGAAATCTTAATAATGCATAGTTTGTGTATTATTTTTGATAAAGCTGTTAAACTGTTAGGTTATTTAAACTTAGGCATAAACTTTCATTGGGTACATAAATTAATTATATTCATGTAAACGTATATATTAAAAAATATATTTTAAAATACATAAGTACTTGTCATTAGATCAAGTCGATCATTATTCATTATTTTATCATGTGGAATGATATCATACACGAGGTATGAATAAAATGATTGTTTTCATTAATTCCATATTAGTTATGATGTACTGTAATGAACCATATTTTTGTATGCCTGAATACAAATACTGATATCAAGCCATAACAAATGGCATTTTTTTATTTACATTTTATCTATGCCTTTTCCAGCAATGAATAATTATAATAATTTAAATATGATAAAATAATATAACCTAGTATGATCGATCCAAATATGTAATTATAATATTGTGTACCTATTTCAATCTAGACTAATATAAAGTAATTTGCCGATTCATAGACTTCAGTGTAATTTATTATTATTATCTGTATATATTTACCAAAATATTTGTTCATTAATATTTATGTACTCCTTTGAAATGTATTGTTAAAGATCATTAATCGTTATAATAAAAAAAAGCTTTCGAGTGGTTTGTAAAATAAAATATTATTATCATCATTTTGTCCAAAATAAAAATTTAATTCATCAAGCATTAAGTGTTCTCTGTGCTCATATGAAAAAAAAATAGTGACAACTGATTACTGCAGAATTACATTTGTCATTTTTGTAATTTAAAAATCTAATCGAGTTCTGCATTTTCAGGGACGTTGTTAGTGACATTTATTTGCACGCAGTGTACCTATATGATATGTAAAATGTTGATATATTTTAGTAATAACCCACAAGTCGCAGGTCGGACTGAAAATGAAACTAGCAAAAATAGGAAAATGAAATTAAGTGTCCATAAAAGTTGACGGAACACGTGAATATTTTATTCTTGTACTTTTCGATTTACCTATATGAAAAAGCAACGTTCGTCCATATCATATTGTATCTTATACAACAATTATTTACCCACAGCTAACAATGTGAATATGCATATACAATATACATACAATTGTTGTGTATAAAGCCTCTTTTGCAGTTATAGGCAATAGCTGGTTTATTTGTGTACAACAATACAACTAAAATTATAACGTTGAACTTTTCACTTTTCAACCATTAACAAAAACATCTAAAACGTCTTTCTCGTTGTACTTATACATAATTTGGTTTTTAGTATTATATTATTATGTTATTATTATAATTTATACGCACAATCGATTTTATATATATTTTTTTTTGTGTATTTGAAAATTATTGTTTGCCACGCGTATAACACAGTCGTACAATAACAATATAATCATTTATGATTCAGAGCAGCAGAAACTTAGTCTATATAAACAAGCACACGGCGGATGGAGAATTATTCGGGCTCAACCGTAGTTCCGGTCTGTTAATCGTGGCACGGGGTAGGGCACACACCCGCTGCTTCAATTGCCACTACGCAGGACGTGAATTGAAAATGCGTTGTTTGGGTATAATCAGAGCGGCCGCCGCCGCAAGTCGAAAACGAATTATTATCAAACTCCGTTTTACACGTGTATACGTATTATTATCGCACATACTGCAGCAGTCCATGTATAATATTATTGTATCAATGTGTTGTAACCGAACGATACTAGCTGTTCCCGGAACTTGACGGTTCTTCCCCTCGCCCACGCTGTACAGAAAAACCTTAAAAACGAGTAGTGTCTCGTGCTCATGTTAGTGGTAAAAACGAAAAAATGTGTGTTTAATACGCAGAGGGAAGCATTTGTAATGCGAGCGCTCGCTCTCGCTCTGTCCTCGACATAATATTATTATATTATACTGGTCGGACGTGAACGTGCTGATGAGGATAAGGTTACACGCAGAGGAAAGAGTTTCGAAAATGAAAACCTTTAAGGTCGACATGTATAATATATAGTAAATTATGAAGCAAAATTATTACGGCACTTAAAATCTCTCTGTAGGCTTGCTGTTCGTAGACTCGCCTTTACTGCAGTCTACAGTTGTTACAGTACTAAAGTTGTACTCCATGAATGACTCCGATTTAAACAATTAACAAACTGAAAAAAACGTACACACGAAATGCACGGGGGTATTAGATTATAGATAAATTATTTTTATTTTTTTTCATAGCTATACGTAGAATAAGCTTTTAAATCAAAAATCAGTAAAGGGGACGAGAGTTTCATTCTGTCACGCCAACGGTCGAGGCACGATTTATCTTTAACTATACGCTGCAATATAAACTGTCAACCACTCGGTAATAAATATTATATTTAATAAAAAAATAGAGATACATAACATATATTACGAGTTAAATGTGTCTATTAGCTGTTGTAGATTGGGACAAAAATATGCGCAGCAATACATTTTAAATAAATTGCCGTTTAAATCACTTTATGTCTATATAGGATCATTAGATTTTGGCACGTGAACGAAATGTTTCGTCGACGAAAAAAATAGCACATCGATTTTAACAACAATATAAAATACAGCTTTATATATTATATATATTTGACACGACAAACGGTGTCAATTCCGTACTTGCGTCATTATAATATCATCTATAGTATCGCTTACCTATGACCCACCTAGTTATATCATATTTTTTACTATTATTTTATTATTATTATTCTTATTATTAAGAGTGATACAGTCAAAATTTCAAAATCGGACCCGTAACACTTCTTTGTGACTCATTTGTAAAATAATTTGGAATTTGTAATCTAAGCACTATAGTAAGTAGTTGGTATGCAAAATCTGATTCTAGTTCCGGGAATTTGCACGTCAGTGTAACCAGAATTATTTACTCCTGTGAAATTTTAACTACCTCGCTAATTTTTCTTTAGTGAAATTTAACTCCCTGGTAAATATTTGATGGTGATATTTTACCCCCGGAATATTTTACAGGGAGGATTCACTAGTGACAATTTACCGGGGAACGCAAATAAACGCTAGTACGCCGGACTTGGTTCAATGGTTGGTAGCCCCTGGCCTATCCATATTTCGATGTCGGTATATTTGCTAATCGAAGTCCAAATGACGATCGTGCGTATAGGTATAATGTGGAGGTTTTTCCCCTCGATTAAATATAACGTATCGGACGTCTTAATGTCTGTTCTCATAACGTAGAGAATCCATCTACTTGAAAAAATATATCTACATACCTTATGATATTTCGAACAATACACGCGTATAACATAGGTACATGCTTGTAACATGTGTCGTGTGTGTTGTGGATGGGTTCATGGGTAGATAGATGCATGTTATGGTCGTGTCAGGTCGTTTTAAAACCATCAGGATTTAACGGTTATTGTAAGGTAAACATTCCACGTGGCCAAAATCGTATTTTTGTACCACACACACACACCACACCACATATCGTAAAAATACATGGCGGACCCGTAACACGCTCAAACCCGACAATATAATATTATATTATATGCCATGGCTACACGACAGCGCAAAATGTTAATGTTCAGATAACGCTCCGGATAAGACACATAAAGGTATACGCGCATTATACTGTACCTACTTATACGGTAATTTTCCCGTCCGATTGTGTGAGTTCGAACAATGCGTGCTAGACAAGAGAATTGTGTGATACTATTGCTGTTCGTTCATAAAATTAATTTTGTTGCACAACTACTGTACGTATACGACGCACATAATAGTATCTGAGACTCGAATATTGTAAACAGTTATTATAGGTATAGACGACGAGTGATGGCGATGACGAAGATGAACTCTATCGATGTGTACAATAGAAAATCAGCGGGAGACGAACAAAATTGTGTGTGGGATTCAACTTGATATGCACAAAATAAATACTGTCTATGATAATGAGAAAACGTTGCGACTTAAACTAGAAAAACTACGTATGCCTAATAATAGTACCATGAAAGTATTATAAGTGTATGACAACCAATGTATAAACATAATGAAAGTATAAATACATAATTTGTAAAAAGGATAACTACTATTGTTTTCTGATAACGTGTAATAGTCTAATAACTATGAGTAAAATTAAGTGGTTATAAATTTGTACCAGTACAAATTTAAAGTTCAGTTGTTTATTTTGCATAGATATGTAATATTATTTCATGTATAGCTTAGAAATTGTTTAAGTTATTGTAATTTGTAGTGCACTACTACCCAAACTTTTTGGCTAAGTTCCGTTTTTTAAAAATGTAGGTATTATAATATAGTTAGCATTCATACATATTATTATAGTTTTGTTATTTTTAAATACAGATCAATTTTGTTTGATTATTGTCATTTAAAAATTAGTAAGTACCTGCATTTTTCACCAATTATTTATATTGACTCATTTTCTGCATTCAAAAATATTTTTGTTGCTTTTGTAGTATTAATTATAAATTTGTAGCGTTCTACTTTTCCTAGTTTTTATTTAATTTATGATTGATACAATGTTTGTTTGTGAGTAAAAAAAGATTGAAAATTTAATAGAAAGTTATTTTTAAGTTTTTCTTATAGCGATTAAAAAATACGTAATTACATGTGATAACCAATAGCCATAGATGCCTCAGTTTTTTTCTATATAAAAAAATAACAACGAATTTGTCTTTTTTGATTGATAAACCTCTAATTTTCAATGAATCACAATATTATCATTATTATCGATGTACTCTAGAATAAAATACAATAGTAAAATGACGTGACGAGCTGATTTAAACATCATCGTTTCCTCCTTCGTCCGGCGGCGGCGGTGTGTACGCATTGGTGTGTTTGTCAGTTTACTATTATTTATTTTTTGACTAATTCCGTTTAGGTTTAAAAAAATGTATTTTGACTAAAATTATTACTTCCTGGTTGGCACACCCGACGTCAATGGACGGTGATGACGATCGCAATAATATTATAATGCTAACGACGAATAATTCGTGACGGCGGTGGAATGTTACTGGAACAGTGACAGTCCAGCCGAAACGATCGTTCACCGATCTGAAACCGATTGATGGTGGAGATATTAACCGGATATATTTGCACCCCGTTCTACAATAAAATATATAGGAAGGTGCTATAATAATGTCGTATGTGTCCGAGCACTTGAGCGCACATATATAGAGTACCAACATGTTTTATCGTAATGCGTGGCACAATGGAATTAACTTGTATACGCTACACATCATATAATATATATTGGAGCACCCGCAGACCGAAAAAATAAAACAATATGTAATTCCCGGCGGCACAGGTATATTCCACATAATATAATATTATGTACGTATATAATATGTATCTACATACGGCAGGATTCACACCTGAGTGATCGTCGGCGGTGGTGGCCGGTCAATGCCAACGGTGCACGTACATTATATTATATTATTATATTGTACATGTATAATATGTATATATTATTATGTTGTACCTACTACTCGATGGTAGCGTAGTGTTTTTTTATCGGTCTAACGTATCTCCGTGCGAGCCGTGTACACATCCTGTCGAGCCGATTTCCGTAACCCTGTTTTGTTGTGCTATCCCGGCTGCCGGCTAAATTTTCGTCGATAATACCTACGATAATATTACAATAACGTGTCACGGTGAAACCGAATTCGGCAGACATCTATAAAAGACATCCATAGTAGCAAACGGTGCGAAATATATTGGAAAGGTGTCCGTCGCAGAGAATAGCATACACCAACATAGTACGATGTTTCTTTTCATTGAATATAACTATATTATATTAGATACTTTAGTTTTCAATTTATCCGCAAGCTTATCTTTTGTAATAAATTACAAAATAAAATCATAATATTCGGATGAAAAATTGATTCAAGTCCGACCCGGTATAATAACAATTATATAACACCATATCGTCCAATATTAACCAATTGTTAAGTGACTATTATAATGAAAAATAGAATCATATTATAATAGACTTTACTTACAATTATTATAATCCAGTGAAGTACAATATTATATTATATGAATAACTCTAAATTAGAATGTCAAACTTTAATAGGTATAACCAATGATAAAGGTTTAGTTTAATTTAATTTCTAGAAAATTATAATACAATTCAAACTTTATTATAATTTACTGATATTCAAACATCGCTAAATTTTAGTCTATATCTATAAAAAAAATTAATTTTACTAACGACTTTAAAATTGTTATTCCCCATTACCATTACCATTTATTAAAATGCCAAATTTCATTTAATAATCAAAAGTTATAAAAAAAAAACTGTTGTTGAATATTGTTTGCGAAAATATTAAATTTTAGTTTAAATTTTACAACTAAATGTTGTATTTAAAAAAAAAATTAGTTGAGTAACTATTTGGAAAGTAAGTATAATTTATAAAGCGATATTTGTTTTATATAACATTACATCCTAAAAATACATTAATTTATTTTGATATTTATTTATCGTCTGTACCTATACTAGACTTAAAAAAATAATTTATACAAAATTCTAGTTAATAAATTGAATTATAACAAAACTACAAACTAGAATTCGGTAAATGTTACAATATGTTTGGTAATTTTGCAGTCGTTTTTGTTACGCTTATGTAATGAAATTATCAAAAAATAACTTCTAGTACAAGCTAGAAAAAATCTATTCAATATTTCGATCGATATAATACTATATAATATTATATACTGATAGGTATACCTATACTTAAAATGTTTGGAGCAATCATTCTACTCGAAAAAATAACGAACAAGAAAAAAACACATTTTTTGAACACAGTGATATATTATAAAAAAATCACACTCAAAATGTTTTACATAAAATAAATCAGTTGAAACTTTGTGCAAAGTAAAACATTTCCGATCGGTCATATTATAATCTTCTTTTCTTTTAGGTACTCTTAACATAACTGAATGTATTTTTATTTGTATATAATTATTAGAGAATGAAATATTTATATTTATTAAACACAACGTTCGTGGTGTTTCATGCAAATTGGCCATTTTCCAGAAAAAATTGTCCATTATCGTAATTCATGGTTGTTTAGTATAACAAAGTCCGTATACATATAATATTATTCTGGAGTACGCTGTATGCAACGTTCTCACAATTCCGACTCGTTTTATTTAATTATTCTGTAATCCAATTTCCAATATTATTTAATTTTTGAATCAAGTGATAATATTGTTTTTTTTTGTCGTGTAATATAATAATTTTACAAAAGTCTACGTACTCGTAAACATTATAGTTATCATAATTTTTTTTTTCACTAATTATCTACGCACATACGACATACGATTGATTAAAACTGTGAAATCTACTCGTTCAACGTCCAAAAAAACATTATAAAAATATATTATAGATATTGATGTATGTGTGCCATATTATACTCAATACGAATTGGGTATCCCTCTACCTACCCACCTTCCTGCCTACCTACCTAGCTACCGTTAAAGCATATTATTATAACCTCTTGACGCCGCCACTACCAGGTATCGCCGTCGCCACGGCCATCGGCCACACAACAAACGGTTGTCATGTACACATACCGCGGTATAATATTATATTTGTGGGATTGCGAACACCCGAGGACAGCTGGTCTAGGTTAAGCACAACGTATTTTTTCAACCACGTTACAATATTGTTGTAAAATCGTTATTCCACGGCACCGGTAAATTTCGTCCAAAATGGCCAGGAGGACCGTCGAAAATTTTAACGGATTCGTGGCGGCGACGGTGAGATCCGGATATTATGCCTCCGTTGTTTTAATATTTTTCATAACATTAATATCATTTTTGTTTACAGGCTCGTCCTCCGGCGAAGAAGTCGACCGCACAACCAGCAGCGCCAAGCCGAGCCAGGCCCGCGGTAACGGCGACCGGCAAAAAGAACGTACCGGTGCTGGCGGTAAAGACTACCGGCGCGGCGCCGACTGCGCCACCCATCAGAAACAGTCAGTATTGCCAATAAGACGGTTGGTACCGTCCGTCAGTTCAATTCCGATAATAATATGTCATACAATATAATATTACTAGTATATTATTACTGACATAACGATCATACACGGTCGTCGTCGGTATTATTATTATTATTTTCTAACGTTTAGGGGTCGTCGGTGGTGGGGGAGGAGAGGCCATAGGGGTAATACATCCCCGTAGCCCGCACCATCAACCAAATCATTTTAACGAATATTTAACTGATACATTGTACAAACACTAAATAGGTGGTTTGAATCATTCGTTAGAGGTCACAATATTTTTATATTATCTACGCACGAAAAAAATATTTTCCTTTCTTTTCCTGTAGAGTTAAAAAATGAAATATAGGTGATATAGGGCCGTAGTCGCAGGGTAGGGGGGTTAAGGGGGTTCAACCCTCTTACAACACAGAAAATATATAAATGTATTTACTATATAATATGTAACTTTTATGATACCCCCTCTCCCCTTTTATATTAAATTCCTATCTACGACACTGCTTAAGTGTGTTTATATATTTCCTCGTATAAATGTCGATACACTATTCAATTAACGATGCTTTATTTTTTATATCATATTATATAATATAATAATAAGAGGAAAGGAGAAAAATGCTTGAAATAAAAATTATATTTAGGTCCAAAATATTTTTGAAGAGTCTTATAATTAATAATGCTACTACAATTGTACCATTAATGAATCATAAAAAATAAAAATAAATAGACTTAGCAACAAATTATATTTAATAATTCCAGTTACTGTTTATGCTTTCTTTAATGAAAATACGCATGGTATAAATTTACGACTTTTAGAAAGTATAAATGAAAATTTAAATAAAAATACAAAGAAAGGTAAATAAAGGATTGAAAAGAAAAACAAAAAAAAATTAGAGAAACTTTTAAAAAAACGTTTACAAAAAAAAATAGTTGTAAGCCTCGGACAATGAATACATTCAAAACAACTTGTCGGATTAATTCAGGTTACCAATTCATTTAAATATAATTTATATTATAAATTATAAAAAAACAACTATACCTGTGCCTTGTTTTGTTTTATTATTAAACTATAATCATGTTTTATAAATATTAAAACTGCGTAATATTAAATGATTTTTTTTTTATAATCAACTCTAATTTATGACAATCCTAAAATTAAGTTAGAATTTAAAATAAAACGATCTCGTAGGTATTTAGGCACTTAAAACAATTAAAATAGTATTCAATAATAAAACAATATAGTTATTATAGTCCAATAAGTTGTAGATATTTATAAAATACAATAGGCTATCAGTATAACCAGACTTTGCTAGGAAAAAATTAACTATAAATTACGGCATTGTATCGGTGTATCTCGGTTTCAGTGTAATTGAGTTCAAATATTATAACTCTTGGTATATTTCTAAACGTGGTTCAAAGTAATCTCTAAACTTCCTCAATATATCTAGGACAGTATAGGAACAATCTTTGAAATTTTGTCAAAATCGGCGGAGTCTATAGGCAACAAAAATATAAACGCGACAATAATAATATTACATGTGGCATTTAAAAATTAATTTTTAAAATAAATGTATACAATTTTTAGTGACAGAATTACTCATACCGTTTCTTAACAAAGAAATAATCCAATTTTATTTACTTACTACATAGGTACCTAAAAGTAATTTTTTAATATATTAAAATTTGTAAGTTAAAATTATAATTACCTCAACATTTTCAAATGGCAAGTTTTTATTTGCCGAGAAATACGAATATACAGTGTTTTATATTCATACTTATAATTTTTATAAGTTTATTACAGCTAGGTACTGAAATTGTAAAAAACAGCCTTATCACAGTAATTTATAACAATAACCGGGAAAAGTCCAAATTTGAAATGTTTAAGCTGAAAAATGAACGATCGAACAATAATAATTAATCTGATTAGATTATTATAAATTATAATATGCATATTATGTAATAAAAATGAACATACGGAGTATAATATTTGCTTACATATTAATTGTACATAGTAAAAATATTTAGAATATCCTATGTTCATTTCCTAAGAATCAGAATTTATTATTATTGAAACTATTGACGTTACCTACTAGTCGTTAAAATTCAATCTGTACCAATTTTTTTTCTACCATTAATACAAAGGAATCTGTACGCATAATATGAACGTGTTTTATTACATGTAAAATGGGTGTGTAGAAATCTCTTAAACAGCCATAGGTACGTTAACTGCCAAATACCTACCTAATACAGTGGGTTTTTTCAAACATACCTGAATACACTTCTTTGAAATACAACTAAGTAAAAAAAAAGGACTTGGGGAGATTCATACCACATATCACCCCCCTCCCCCAGAAATACACAACTGTCTGCCTGAGTAACTAATGGTGACCATTTAAACACAAAAACAATTATACTAATATCTACTAATTTTTCTACTATAACAATTATTATGATATGTTACTAATGGAAAAAATTCAAAAACAATACAAATTTTTTTATCGTTATCATAAATCACAAAATCCCAGTATGATTACCTCTTGACAATGAGAATTTTGTGAAATTATTTGTTAGTGCACCCCTATATGGTGGTACCATGACAGTATCAAGTCTTTAGCTAGCATAGTTTTGGCCCTACGTTGATCACTCAGTCAGTCAGAGCACGTTCTATTCTATTATAACATATAGATGTAAATTCTATAAAATACCACATAAATTATTATCTCAGCAATTAGGTACCTAGTATTAGTTTCAGACTAACGTGATACTCGTATAATAGTGTTTACCTTTGGGTATACATTTACGTTTTAAATCTGTTATTATTGTCATACAATATTTTAATATTTTATCCTACATCCGTCCTACTTTCCGTACCTACTTACAACTATTTCCATGTTTTCTTTGAGTTTTATTTTTATTTTTTTGATATTTTAATATTTAACGATCTGTCTTTTGAAGATATACTTTATATAAAATGTAGAAACCCAAAACATTTTTCGGTCAGCATGTTACATCTTTTATTACAAATTATAATATCATTATTTTGATATCATAATCCAAACTCCTTATTTATTTCAGTAGATAATTAAGTCCTATGGTTATTATATTTTATATTTGTTGTACCCCCTGCAAGTTGTGGACCACATTTTTTTTTCTCATAAATAATGGATAAATCTAACAAAGAATATTTATTTCTAACTAATTAGATACGATGTGAATGGCTTGGTGAATGAAATTATGCCTCTGAATTCTATGCACATCAGTGTCCGTACTTAAAACAGTACACTTATTTATGGCTTATAAAATAAAATTATTATAAAATTATATCAATATCTGAGTAATAGGTTACCAAACGTTTGTATTAATAATTAAGTGGATTGTTACTGTGGAACAAGGTTTAATGTTACCAACTATCACACAAAAATGTATACTTTTATGCATGGTATAAGGAATGCTGTGTTATTAAAATCCGTATTAAATATATTCGTTATAATATTACCTTGTTGGTTATAATATTTCAAGACTCAGATGCAGAAATTCGCATCATTAAATGGAAAAAATAATTGTTGGTTGTGGTCTGTGGTAAAACGTTGTAACAGTACAACTAGATCTTTTGCAAGCTTTTTGATCTGTTCAACTCGTTTTTTTGCTGAACTGAGATTACTTCTCGAATGTTTTAACTGCTCGTTCTCCCTCGAACTACGAATACTTTTATCTATTTGCATTTATAAGTACAATTTAATATTGCTTTCTTGGCCATTGGTTCAAGTTTTTATTGGACCGTATCGTAGTTGATTTTTTTTTCTTTAATAATTGTAAACAGAACCATAATTCTTATTGTGGATTTTCTGAATAAACACAAGAAACCACTTTGTTTTAGCTTTTTTTGTTGCTTAATGATAATTTTCACTATTATTGAACGACTAAACATATGCTTTTCATATTATTATTCCATGTGTACCTAATATAGATGGCAAACGGCGAAACATACTACACTAGGATAAAAGTTGCTCTAAAGCGATATAGTTGACAATTATTGATATGAAATATCATACATTATTATTTTTTTATTTGAATATTGTTTGATTTTTTTATTATATTTATATTTTATAAATGTTTGTTTTTTTTAATAAGAGGTATATATATTTTTATACAAAATTCTATTAATGATTTAAAATTATTGACCCATAAAAAATAATTATTTTTATTCAAGTTATTATAATAATATACAATTTGTATAGCTCACCTCGTTTTATTATCCAGCGAGAATAAAATACTAATTCGAAGTAAATGTTGATTTTCAAAATAAAAATGTAAAAATGTAGGTATTATAATAATATAATATAGATTATCATTTATTTATATTATTATTATGTTATAAGAAAATTCTAGGCTTATATTATAATGCTTAAAATATTCAAAAATGTCACGAGCCGAATATATTATTAAAATGTAAATTTTATTTGAAATATTTAGAAGATCAACATAACACCCACCCATTTGCGAAGGTGGAAAAACTGCAACGAAATGTTACTACATTTATGAAAAAAATCGATGTTAAAAATAAACACGTAAAGGTTAATATCAAACAAAATGAAAATAAAATCTTACACAAAGAAGAAAAACCAACTGACGACGTTGACAATAGTAGTACAGCTCACAGCAATTCATCAGACGTATCAGATAACCAAGACTACGAAGATGACTTTGAAGTAAAAAAAAAAAATAAAAACTATATTTTTTTAAACTATACAATCATATTTTAAGGATTATGAATCGGACTTTGAATCTGATACTTCGGTTGACTCGTTAGTAGTTGAATCGCCGTTGAAACCAAATATTGTAAGCGAATCAATTTCAAATGACACGGTAAGTGTTAAGTTTGCGCTTCCCGTGTGTGTAGAAGAAAAATTGGAACCATTCTTGGATGAGAAGTTTGAAATAAACTCGTTAGAACGGACCATTGAAATGGGCTTAAAAAACTTTAAGACTGCCGGAAAGAGAAAGCGAGAACAAGAAGTATGAGTAATCTGTACATTATGATCAAAATTACTTTAATGTTAAATTTAAATGTAGGTAAAGGACAAAATCCAAAGTAGGGGAAATGTTTTGATGGGGATGATTAAGCTAGACACTGTTAGCTTTACTCTGCTAGATTTGCCAGCGATACCTTATGAACAATATATAAAAATGTACGGACGTTCAAACATGACACAGGTAAAATTAAATTTTTTTAATACTACATACTAAATTTAATTAATTTTTACCATACCAATGTACAGTGAATTTTTTTTATCCTTCAAATACAGATAAATATAGTAATAATAAGACATGTTTTTCAAAATAATTATTAAAACAACATTAATAGACGTGTTTAAAGGTTTATCATTAAAATAGTTTAATATTTTCAGGTTCAAACACAAACTCTTGATGAAAACGCGGAGAAGGAAGTACAAACTAATGAGAGTGATTTAGCTGAAAAATGGACTCAACATCCCATAGTCCTGACAAATGATATGAACTGTTCATCAATTGAATATTTGAGAGTAAATAAAAAACTCGATAATACGCATAACTATTATTATTATAAGTTCTTAAAGTTATCAATCTGTTTATAGTTCATTGCATTAGTAGTAAATCACCAATACCTATTGCGTTTAATACTACCTATATACAATTAATATAATAATGTCTATATATGAAGAAAATCCATTAGGTTTACTCAAGTCGGATTTTGTTTTTGATTCTAAACAGAGCAATGTATATATAGTTTTTCAAAGGTTGTGTATTTTTGGTGTCTGTAATCACCTTTTTGGAGCAGTAAAAATAAAATTATTTTCTATTTAAGTATCTTTTTGGTAGGAAAGTGAATCTAGTTAGCAGTTTAGGGGTTCAAATGCAAAAAAATCTTCGTAAGAAAAAATTAGGAAAAAACTGGAGTTACTGACAAAATTGATTTAGTTTTTTTGGTGTTACCAAAAACGAATAACCATATAGATTCTATACAGTTTCATCAAATGTTTATAATATAACCATATTATTCCATACAATATGATGACATTTTTTTTTAAGTTTTTTAATTTCTTTCAATAAACATAAATAAAAAAAATTTACTGGGTCAAAACTCAAAAAGCTTGAAATATTAGGTACCTCATACGTTGTTATAGTAGCTGTTTAAAAATTTTAAACATACATGGATACGGTTTTATAAGCATTTAAAGTTCAAACCTTCTCTTGGTTAATCAAAATCACGAATATTTTTAAACAGTATTGTTGTTAAAAGTAAAAAAAGTTTAATTTTTATAACAAAAGTGTGAAATTTTAAAACAAGGTAACGCATAAGTAGTTCATATCGTGTACTACTAATAAATTTAAAAAATAGAAAACCATGTTTTTATTTTATATATATTTTATGTTCAAATTCGGATGAACTTGAAATTTAAACAAAGAATAACGATCTGACACTTTTGAAATGTAGTATTATATTTTTATTTTAAAATTAAATTGTTCATCAAAAATGAATTCAATCTACTGTATTGCTAATGGTAAAATAAATTCGCAATAATATCATAAAATATATTTAGTAATATAGGCTGACCATAGTGGTCTTTTCCCAGAATCGTTTTTTGTATACAATGATTTTGTACCATTTAATTCAAATTGAATACATCCATTATAGTTCCCCACACAACACCTAATGTACAGAAAAGTAGTGCCCGCCTGCCCAGCATTTTTTTCAACTAAAAAAAATTTTAAATATGTTGCTAAATAAATAAATTATAATATATAATTATGAACATCGGAACTGACAAAATTTAAACACTGATACTATAAATCTAAAATCCTATCTCTTCCAAAAAGAGTTAAAATTATTATAAAAATAATAGAATAGTTTATCTCATAATTTGTGATTCTCGGTGTTGAGACTTTTTACAAATTATTTTTATTTTTAATGGTATTTGTGTGGTTTCTTGATCCTACGTTTTTCGCTTTTATATAGTATAGCTAATACCATGCAATACGTTGCCCGTAAAAATGACACCTCTTAGATAAGCCAAACTTTAGTTGATTTGTTAATTAATATTCGGTGCACAATGGTGTTTTATAAGATAATTTCTAACCAATGCGGCAACCATTTATAGAAAAAACACATAGTTAGTTTTTCCCAAATTTTTCAATTTTTCTTTCCGTAAAAACTTCATTCAGAATACAACAACCATTTACAAAAAATTAGCCATATCGGTCCAGCAATTTTCAAGTGAAGTGGTTAGCAACAAATAGCTTTTAATTTGTATTATATAGATACCTACTACATATATAATAAATAAAATCAGGCATATGGTGATTTATATTTCATTGATCAATTTCCCTGGATTCACTAAATTGAAACAATGCTCTATCGTGTATTCTATAAATTAAGAAAACCATTTGGTAATTGGATATAAGGACAGAACCTATTCCCATGACAAAATATCATATATATATATATATATATATTATACATAGATGTATTACATTTGATCAGTATATCATCTCTTGTATGATAGAAATTTACAGAATTACGTAAGACAAACCTATCATATGTATTATTAAGTACCTATCAATATACCTTTATATTACAAATAATATATACATGCACACAATAATTATACAATACATCATGTACCTATATAATTATTATATATATAAATAATTTTTTGTGGATTTTTGTATCAGAATTGTGGTTAGGTATAGGTTTTAAATTCATGGGAACACTCATAACAAATTGAAATACGTTAGTTTCGTGACTATGGTATATCCATCAGAAATATTTTGGATTGGATTGTAATACAAAGTAGTATATATATAACTTTGGGTATCGTTTGAATCGTCAATAGTTTATCGTATATAATTATAACTTGATTGAATGGCCGATTACAAAGTCGAAACAAAACCGCATTTATTCATATCGGAAAGTTCACAACTTTAAATAATATATTAATCAAACCATTTTATGTATTTATCTGAATTTATTTAAAAACAATTAACCTTTATTTTAAGCTTTTTTAAATTAAATATCATAGGTTCTCACATTTTTCTAAAATTCGTAGGAATTTATTGATTTTTTAATTACGTTTAAATTTTTCTCTTTAATTGATCATCGTATTAATTTTAATAATATAAACAATGCGTTTTAATTTTTGATTTGATCGATACCTAGTTTATAGTCTACAAAAAATGCGAGCTTGCGGAGTTCAAACTAGACAATATTGATATTTTGTAGAATCTTATTTTATTTTTATTTTGTTTCATAATACTCATTCTTTTATTTACATTAGTTAGGCATATGCATTATTTAGTAAGTGCGTTTGATGTGTTGTAGATATTAGGTAGTATACGCAAGTTTGTTTAATACTCTAATAGTACCGAATTTTGAAGCTTTTAATTGATTATTTTTGTTACAGGCGAAACAGGGCGTCGGTGGTACTGAACCACCTGATAATCGCCTTCGAACACACATCACCATGGTAGATCCTGATCGAGTGCTCGAGGTCGCTCGAATGATGCTTTCGATGTTGGAACAGCAGTCGATGGATCGAGCTGAACATAGACTAGTGGCTAATGACTTTGACTTAGACTTTAGCAATGGCTACCTAAGCCCGGCACTCTCCTCCTTAAAATTCCTTGCAAAACGTCCGGTCACATCCATAGAATTTTCTAGGGTCACGTCAAATGTCGAGTCACTTGTTACAACGCATGAAGTACATACTATATATTATAATATACTACATTTAAGTCCATATAACTTATTACTTAAACCCTTAGACTGCCATTTAATTTCCTTAAATAGATTTCCTTTCGTTTTTTACAATTCTATTTTTATTAAAATAGAATACATTATAACTAAAAAATAAAGCTTATCAAAAACAAAACATGAAACAACTAATTGCCAAAAATCAAAAGTATTTAAATAACAGCTTACTGAATGATACCGGGGTTAATATAAAATGTATATAATTACTATAATATTATGATAATTATCAGTGAGTCCAATGTGGTAGGTATTGAGGTCTATCAATTATAAATTATAATTATGGCTCAGAAAATTTAAAACTAAACCTAACATACCATCTATTTTTGACATATATTAATCCTTGTGGAAAATAGGGTTCTGACTACCTATTTAAATTGTTGTGATTGAATATTCATTAAAGTTTTACAGAATAATTGTTAGTGTTGTACAATTTCTTTTTCTTTTTAGGTGATGGATTCGTTTTATCAATATATTATATGTATCTGGAGTGTAGCAACTACAGAACATCCCCAGTATGTTCTTAAGTGTCCCAACTGTGTTACATCATTTTGCACCATTTTCAAGTCGACTATAGGATTTGTCACAGCTGCACATGTAGATGGGTAAAATACATATTATTAATTAATTATGTGGGTACTATCTGATATGGTTGTAATCTAAATTTTGGTACATTTGTATATTTAAATTAATTGATATAAAATAATAAATAAATTACACCTTTAAGTACTACTTCAAAGTAACATAATTTTAGAAAGATGTTTATGTTAAAAAATATATTATGTTTAATGAAACTATGAAAGTATCTAATAGTGTATAAAAATGAAAAATACTTACAAAGTTGTTTACAATAATATTGATATCCAGTTGTACTCTACATTAATAACTAAATTAAAAATTTTGTTTAAAAAGGAGTGTAAAATAATAAAATAATAATATTAAATAAATAATATAAGAAATCGAGATCCAATAAAATATGTACCTACTAAGAACTATGTGGCGCTATCTAGGTTTTGTTTAGCAAAACTTTAAACACTTTAAAATGCATTTATTGTTTTTTTTTTTTTAATTTAAAATTATAGGATGTCGAGTGATTTCACTAGTAGGAGGTATATCTGTTTTATATCATAAATTGTTTTAAAAATATTAACAAAATTTTAGCTTTTATAATAAAACATATTGAGAAATTAAAAATGAATTTGTACAACGATCTTTCTAACGATAAAGTCTAAACAAAAGAAAAAACAATTTTAATTTAATATCCGTTGTTAATGATTATTATAATTAAAATTAATAATTAATCATAATAATAACCCATATGGCCATAGCTATCCGAAACAGCGAAAGATGTTTAACTTGTGCTAACAGAATAATTTACTATTTTATTAAAACAATTTTTTAAATGACATGATTCTGATTATAGTATGCAATAGTATGATATATATACCTACGTTAGTAATTTATGACAAAAGTGCAATCCAATATAAAAATATCATATCACTGATATAAAAATTATATCACGCATTGATTGTTGACCTCATATTACTTATTCTCATTTCTACGAGTTATTTTGTATTATTATAATTATGGTAACATATACGTATTTAAATCGTGACTAGATTTCCGACTAATGCGTTCTCCATAATACATATATGTATATCCATAATACTATAAAACATTTAATTCATATACAATAAAACCCGTTTTTGGTACTTTTAGGAGTATATGCGTATGGGATTTAAGAGAATCCAAACTGCATCACCAGCGAGTCAACGGTCTCCCTTGTCCACTACGTTCACCGTCCTACAATACAGGTATATTGCTCGTTAGAAAATCTTACACAAAATTACCACATTATGTGAAATTACGCCATTTGAATTTGTTTAGCATTGTCAATCGACCAAGGTCATAGGTCAAAAATTGTTGGCTTAAGCACGGTAACATATAACAATGCCACTAACGAAGAATTACCAGACGAGGTGAGTATTTATAAATCGGCATATTTTATTATTTCCGTAAAATTGATCATTTTCATAATATTATATTTTAAATCTATTTAAGTATTTCCTAATTTCTCTCTATCACTACAACTACCTGTCTGCTTTTATCAAACTAAAACACAACTTAGACTAGTGCCTTTTTACAACTAAGCACTACAGTGCAATATTATATTTTTTTCATTGGTACTTGAATTAGTTTTAAAAAACAAATATAGTTAACAAATGATGTTTTCAGCTTTGTAGCTTGGATGAAGATTTTGTGTTGGCCGTATGGACAGTAGTGGATAGTTGGGCAGACGTTTCCGAAATTTCAGAAAATAAAAGTGCCGGAACTGCGCCTTGGAGTTCTGTGAGACTGGTTAAAATGCAAACTATTAATGCCAATAAAAATGTTCCAAGGTAGGAAAAAACTGTATATTAAACATATTGTCAAATCGTTTTACAATAAACAATTTATTACGTAAACTTATTTTCAATTTCAGATATTTGTCTGATGGTGTCACGGCCACGTGCTTATGCTTGAATAACAATCAGGACGCTTTTATTGGCACTAATTGTGGACTTATTTTTCGGTGCAATTTGGGAGGACACAAAGTATGGCCATCGTACTTTACCTACGAGAATACAGGTAACTAAAAATAGTTATAGTAATTATAGTATTAATATATCAACAATAACTTCTAATTCTATGTTATGTTTTGTTAATTATTCAGTAATATTTTATATATTTTTTTTAAATACATCCATCCTATAACTTTATGTACATATAGTTATTATCTTTTAAATCAGATTCGATTTTTATTATTGGTTTATATCTGTGTATAACTGTGAATTGTTAAAAATTGACTGATTCATTGAAATTCTTTATCCACATCTTGCATGAAAAGGCGTGGTCTCTACACGACCATTTTGAATGATTGTTCTATATTTTTGATTCTCCGACGAAAACTGTCATCTCTTTTGTACATTACTAATATTGCCTTTTTTATTTCATTGTATTTAATTCGTTCAATTTGTAGAACTAATTCTGTTAATATCCTTATGATCTAAATCAAAACTATATCATCAATTTTGTATCATAATAATATATTTTATGGATTTTTATCAGAAAAAAATTCGTGCATTTAAATAAATAACTGATTACATATTATGTATTCATAGTAAACTAACTATGAACTTTCATATATGAATAATATATATAAAAAAACGAGGATTGAGAAATATCTTATAAATTTTATAGGTGAACATTTTTCCGTTAACTCATTGGATATCTGCCCATTTGATTTGAATTTTTTTTTGGTAAGTATTTTTTGTTTCTCTTTTTTATTATTATAATTTGTATAGACAATATTTAAATATTCATTAAATGTTTTTGAAATAAACTTTCATTTGATTGAAAACATTTTCTACACTTGTGTATTAAAATATTAATACATCTCAGTAATGTATTACTAAAAATATGCAGACCATGCTGGTTTTAATATTTAAGTTATAAAATTAATTAAAATAATATCATAGAACAATTAAAACGTAACAACTAATTGTGGTTCACGGCGGCTATATTTAACACTGTCTTTTATAAATTACTTGTCTGCCAGATTACATATAAACAAACTACAACGAAACATAAAGGGATAGAAACATTAGATAATAATACTAAAGAAGTAAAATTAAGCCACTAGGACACACTCAGGTATACGTTATCCTTTCTTCTTTCTTTAATGTAAAACTATCAAATATAAATTCTGTATTTTGGAAACCATAGCATACACTAAAAAAAAATACTTGAAAAATTAAGTTAATTATGATTTAAAAATATTTTTAATGTTGTTTATTTGTTTGATACTTCTAGATGTTATAACTAAGAATAAAAACGTAATAGTTAACCAAATAATTGATGTGTTATGACTTATGACGTATCACGGCCTTTTTTCAGCATTAAAATCAGTTTGATAGTGAAACGATTAGTACATTTTAATGATAGTAAATATTTTGAATTTAATATGAAAATATCATAAATTAGAAAAAATGATTATTTTTAACTACATAATTGACATTTGTAAAATGTTCATTAAAACATTTATGAACATCTATCCTTAGGTTGTTAAAATTGCTTATTTTATATCAACTGTTATTTTGTTACCTATCAAACTTTATTAGGCTCTAAGTAATACGCAAATCAGTAACACAAATCAATAACTAATTTTTTTTCTACGTTTATATGTATATGGAAGTACCTATATTGCCTATACGACGCGCCGTGCAACACAATATATGTTTAGAAATTATTAAAAGACTGTATAATTATATACTAACCCAACGTATAGCAACGGCTACCATATATTATTATTAAATAAATTAGGATTCAAAGGACGTATTTTAATACTTCTAAGTACTTCACAATTTACCGTTAAATATTGGTTTAATGTTTTGTTTACAGCTCATTAATAATTTCAAGTCTCAGTGGTTTTGAGTCTTTTTTTTCTAATTATATTATACCATACAATTATCAGAATATTTGTATTATGAAAACCATCCAAGTGTAAATGATAAAAATGTAATTAAGTACAAAAACAAGTATATTATGTAGTACGTAATTCAACATAAAAGCAAATACTTTTTATTCCTCTGTAATTCTAAATAAGTTTTGTTTTATAATATTATTATAATTTTGTTTGTATAGAAACACGAGGGGCGAAAGTTAAAAACTTTTATAAAATATGTTATCACTAAACCATACGGAATTTCAGAATACAAATTGTTTCTATAGGTTTTAAAATTACCTAATAATTATAAATTTATCTATCAAATGAAATCGAAATATTACAATTTAAGATCAAAATTGAGACTACTAATTTAAGTTTTCCCTATTAATTTAATTGTATATATTAGTTTAAAATAATTTAATCCATAAATTATACTAAGCAGTACTTTATAGTTAAAATAACCATTTTCAACATAATTTTGAGATTGAGATGAGATATAGATTTCAATGTTTTATTTTAACTAGCCACTCCACAAAGCATTATTCTGTAAAGGTTTCAGCTAACAATAAAAAAATAATAAATAAGAACAAAAAACTTCTAATTAAATATTTTTTTTCGTTTCAGATGAAAAGGTTCTCATTTTAGAATTTGTTCATACTAAATAAGTTATAAACTATATTTTTAGTTTTTATCGGATAACTTATACAGCAAATTATCATTATAATTTTGTGATTCAAACCATACAAATTTCTTTATGCTTTAGAACACCAAGCATAAAAAATAACAATTATAAGGTGGTCCTAAAATACTGACCCATCAAACCAAGTCTGCACATTAGGGCTGTCAACTTAAATGCAATGTTAAATCATATATCACGCTGAAATGCCTCTGATAGCAACATGTGTCCCGGGGCGAAGTGACCGGCCGCCGTCATATGAAAGTATACCTAAAATGATGAAGAAATAACCTTTAAAGTGGGGGTCTAACTCTTTTCTTTTTTGAGTTATGGTCAAATTAAGTTTTTTTAAAACAAACCTAAACTTCCACGGACTTTTTTATGTTTCTCCGAAACTTTTCAACATTTTAACATAATTTTTTTTTATTTTAAAGCTATTTAATTGTCCTTTCAACCAACATACGCAATTAAACCAAACTTATGTAAATTATTATTATTAAATTGAAAAAAGTAAATTTTTTTTATTAAAAGTTGGAATTTTTAAAAATAAATCTCGTATTACTCAAAAGAATTCAATATTTAGTATGGGTTATTTTGGTTGTGTATTATTCTACAGAATAATTATAATACCTTATAAGTTTGGTTTTCATATCTTTCATAATCGCAGAGTTATACGTTGTTAATGGTCACTAATCACTATCTTAGTTTTCTTAGAATCGAATATCGCTCGTTAATTAATCGTTAATCGTTTAATATTATTTATTTCGGTAAATTTTAGTTAAATTGTCATTTTATTTTCTTCAGTACACTTAAGTTGTCGTGTCATCTGTGATCTGTACCTAGACCTGTTATTCAGTTAATAATTTGTAAGTAAATTTGTAAAAAAGGTTTTAAAATGCCAAGATTATTTGATTTGCCATTTAGTCACATTGCTGATATGCATTTTGTGTATGGATTTTGTAATGGCAATGCTCGAGCCGCTGTGCAAGAGTATAGGCTCCGATATCCGGAAAGACCTGTATTAGGATATCGATCGTTCATCGCTATTCATAGACACTTGGCAGAGTTTGGATTAGTGCGAAATCGTAATGAACCAGGCGTAATGTTGGATGTAGTATTAGAAGAAGAAGTGTTGGATATAATTACTAGGGATCCGACTACAAGTATCCGTCGCATATCTGCAAGGCTGGGTGTATCAAAAACTTCTGTATGGAGAATTTTGAAAAAAGAGGGCCTTCATCCATATCATTTTCGTCGATCTCACAATTTAATATTTGGGGATAGTGCAGCAAGATTAGTTTTTTGTACGTGGCTCCTTCGCGAACAAAGAAGAACTGTGGATTTTTTGAAACATATTTTATGGACGGATGAAGCCACGTTTACCAGAACAGGTATAACTAATCACCGTAACGCACATATCTGGGCTGTTGAAAATCCCCATGTTATATGGCCAACTACATTCCAACATCAGTTTTCAATTAATGTTTGGGCTGGAATGATAGATGATTTAGTTATTGGACCATATGTTTTACCTAATCGGCTAAATCAAGATACTTTTTTGGAATTTTTACGAGAGATATTGCCAGTACTCTTAGAAGATGTACCACTTGCAACTCGCCAAGTAATGTGGTTTCAACTTGATGGCGCTCCAGCACATTTTGCTCGTTCAGTACGTCAATTTTTGAATACGCATTATCCACAATGGATTGGGCGTGGAGGTAGAATAGCTTGGCCGCCACGATCTCCCGATCTAACGCCTTTAGATTTTTATTTGTGGGGATACATGAAACAGAAAGTTTATGCTGTTGTCATCGAGAACCGTGAGCAATTATTGGACCGCATTGATATAGCAGCAGAAGAAATACGACAAAATCATGCTGAAATACAAAGGACTACACAAAGTGTTTCATTTAGGGCTCAAGCTTGTTTGCAGTCAGGTGGTGAACACTTTGAAAATCTTATTAATTAATCAAATAAACATAACATTTATTTCCTTGTTATGTATTATTATTATTATTAAACTACTTTATTTTCATTTTATTTAAAAAAAAATTGACTTATTACATTATTTATTCACCTCTAGTGAGTTTATGCCTAAGTTATACTTGATGTTTAATAAAATTATAAATTGCCAATAATTAAAATCACAAAAGACCTGTAATGTTTAGCTGCGTATAACTCTGCGATTATGAAAGATATGAAAACCAAACTTATAAGGTATTATAATTATTCTGTAGAATAATACACAACCAAAATAACCCATACTAAATATTGAATTCTTTTGAGTAATACGAGATTTATTTTTAAAAATTCCAACTTTTAATAAAAAAAATTTACTTTTTTCAATTTAATAATAATAATTTACATAAGTTTGGTTTAATTGCGTATGTTGGTTGAAAGGACAATTAAATAGCTTTAAAATAAAAAAAAATTATGTTAAAATGTTGAAAAGTTTCGGAGAAACATAAAAAAGTCCGTGGAAGTTTAGGTTTGTTTTAAAAAAACTTAATTTGACCATAACTCAAAAAAGAAAAGAGTTAGACCCCCACTTTAAAGGTTATTTCTTCATCATTTTAGGTATACTTTCATATGACGGCGGCCGGTCACTTCGCCCCGGGACACATTGTATAACTATTCCCATTATATGCAATGCTGTTTTATGTTTTCACATACAACATAATAATTGTAATTCAACTAATACAAATTGAAAAAGTGAATGTCGCTCTGCTGTACAGTAGGTTACAAGTACCTAGATCACTGTATAATGGATGGTATTAAATTTGAATTCAATGATATATCATTGTATACGAAAAACGATTCTGAGCGGGGACGGTATGTCAGTCTAGGATATTTGAAATTATATTGATATTGTTATTTTACGGTAGCTGCTAAGTTGAATTAATATTATTCATATTATTTAATTATTAACATAAAATTATCAATGATGCTAGAAAAATATTATAATATATTATACTTGTACTCGTTAAAATTGATTTTAATATGTAATTTCGTCTAAATTGGAATTTAAAATGTCTATAAAAATAACTATATATTTTATATATTTTTTAGATTTTTTGATTACAGTATGTACTATTTATTATAATCTTTATTTTAAATTTTCAATCCTTAGTTATAAAAACTGACCATTTTATAATTGTTTAATTACAATAGTTTATAATTTTTGAGATTTTGATGTATTTGGTCAAAATTCGAACTTTAAATGCTTTATAAAAAAAAATTGTGCCTATTTATTTTTAATATTTTTCAACTGATATTGTATTAATATATCAGGAGCCTTGTATTAATTTTTTACACTTTTTGGCCCAACAGATAAAACTATTGATATTTATTGAAAAAAAAACTAAAAAAATTGAAAACTGAAAATGTCCGTAAACAGCTCAAAAAGATTCAAAATATATTCAAAATTAGATGGTGTATATAAAATGCTGATATAAACATTCAGTGAAATTTTCATGCGTCTACAGTTATTCGTTTTTGAATTGCAACAAAATAAGGAAATCGCTACATGAGAAATCGAGTGAATATCTAATCTTGTAAACATTTAAACTTAAAATGCTCATAAAAATTTATTATGACTTGCTTATAAACTTTTTTTTATTGATAAAATTAGGGAAACTTATGAGAAATCTTGTATTACATTTTCAAATCTTAGATTTAAAAAAAAAATTTTTATGAATTTCTAACTCAAAATAAATTGCAAATTTTCGTCATTTTTACGTATTTTGTCAAAATTTGAACTTTGATTACATATAAATAAAATTGTGACTACGGATTTTCAATATTTTTCATCTGCCTTTGAAACTATATATTAGAAGCCTACTATTAAATTTTCAAGATTTTTTACCCAACATATAAAATTTTATTGACATTTATAGAAAAAAAAACTAAAAAAATTGGAAACTGAAAATGTCCGTTAACAGCTCAAAATAAGTCAGAATATTTTGAAAATGCTATAGTGTGCAGAAAATGCATATATAAACATTCGGTCAAAATTTCATGTCTCTACGATCATTTCTTTTAGAGTTATACTAAAAACCAAAATCGATTTTGTCGAAAATTGGTTTTCCGTAAAAATTCCCGTTTTTCCCATAATTTTTCATTTGTTTTTCCAGGCGCTCATGAAAACTACTGAGAAATTTTGACTTTTGACCCCACAAAGTACCAACTAGATTCACTTTCCTATCAGAAAAGGTACTATTGAAGAAAATCGAAGCATTTTTTCTGTCCTAAAACGTGATGACAGACACAAAAATAAAAAAAAAATTAAAAAAAAAATTAAAAAAAAAACACACATCATTGTAAAACCAATACATTCATCGCTCCGCTCAGAATCTGAAATTTCAATGTTTTATAGTCACGGTTGTTTTGTGTGTAAAAATTAAAAATAATAATAAAATTAATTTTATAGTAATCAATTTTTTTTATACGGTTCACAATTTTATCAAATATTATGAAATATTTTAGGAAAATGAAAATGAAGAATAACAGTTCACATTTTACATATTTTAAATCATAACAAAAACGTCTCATTTAATATTTTCTCAACAGAACGGCAAAAAATGGAATTATATATACAAAAATGTATGGAAAAGCTTATTATGGTAACGCAGTAAAATTTATCATCGATTGTTATAAAAAACAAATTACAAAAAAATGTTATCCAGATTTTGTGTGGTTTTTTTGGTTGTTATGGTTACGCAACATTTTTATTCATCGGTTGCTAAGAGCAACCTAGGTACTATCAATTTAATAAGTAAAAACTGTAATTTTATAACATTAATTTAATTTTAATTTTAACATTTATTTTGTTATTGTTTAGTTGCCATGGCAGCTGTTATGGTTAAAAAAAATATTTCTTGCCCAAAAACATAATATATTATCTTCTAAAAGTAAAATGTACAAAACGATACCTTAAGTCGATGACTGACATAAAAATAATGAACTCTTTTAAAGTTCTCAATGTATGAAGCTCTTTTGGACTGTAGTTAATTCCACAGAACTTATTATGGGGCATACACGGTCCGAGTAAGGTAATCGAATATACCGGCATGTCCGTTTAAACTGTATTTATCATTCACAGTCCGAAGCGTGCAACTGTGGTCTTTATTAAATAATTCACTTGAATTCTGACCCGAATATAAATTCCCGTTCGATAAAGGATTAAATTGTATAAAGGTACATTTTGTACTTCTCTACGACTACATTCACCATAATTATAATATATTATATACCATATAATATAATATAATGATGTTTATGTGGTATCTACTGTTGTGTTGAATTTACTTTATGACGTATGGTAATAATATCTAGACACGAGTACGTACTTAAAATATAATTTATGCATTTTAACATTACGATTCCAACAAATGTTCTGTATTTTTATATAGGTAGGTACTTAATAGTGTATGAACATTATGTTTGAACAAGTATGGAACAATAATATTATAGTTAACATCAGTTATGTTTACGTTTTGAGTATATTCCGTAGAATTATAAAAACTTACACAATTTTAATCAGAGCTTTTCTTTTCATACTTTAGGTACTCAAAACTTGTCAATATTTTGCACATACGAAATAAAAAGTATGTTTATCCGTGTAATGCACTAAAGTAAACTGAACTTATCAAGAAAAATTGTCATTCAAACGCTGAAAGCACATTTATCTATAATAATTCTTGCACCAAATTGTATAGTCAGTTAACATGTGAGTGGATAATAAAAAATAATTATTATGTTTCCGTAAAGATCACGAAAACAGCTGAATTCACGGTTAAATAATTTCAGTTTGTTAAAGTTTAGAGTAATTAAAATATATTATACTGACGCCCGCTTGCAGACATATTTAAAAAACTAAAACATGGTCTGTTGATTTATATTATATATTAATAAATTGTTTGCATTTTCGTCGGTTATAACGCTTTAACACAGTTTTCACATTTTTTAACAGTGTTTTATTGTTTGAAATCGTCTTTAAGTTATTTTTGTTCGTTTTTAACACAAACCTGAGTACCTGACCTAACGATACACACGCCCGTCAGAGTAGCTTATCCAAAACGGTGTTTTAATCCACGTGCGTAGTAATAATATTTCCCCCGTGCACAGTGCGGCCACAGTTGACCATGTTTGTATTTAATTAACTAATGGCGTATCGTAACAACCAGAACGGACAACAAATATATACTCCCTTTGCTTGCCCAGAATTAATAAAAATAACATTACAATACTCGTTTATTATACCTGCTGCCGCGTTCTGACCTAATTACAGGTAGGGAGCCAGGTAGATAATTGAACCTACCGCAAACAAAAGGAGAGTAGATTGCACATTTAAAGACAATTTGTAAACAAGAGACAATGTCACTATTTTATAATTATTTATTTTCTTCCTAATACGTATATTTATGTATTATATACTATATAGGTTATAAAACCACTTTAATTCAGTTTAACTAATGAAAACGTGTTCTACAACTAAATTATGTAAATTTGATTTATGTTTATCAAAAATAAAAGAAAAAAGAAAAAAAAGAATAAAGAAATTGTATAGCCTTTGAGACAATACAATTATATATTATAGCAGGTTCATATTATTATCTGTATACTATTTTAACTGTAAGGAATTAATTAAAGAAAAGTTAACTTATTTTTAATACCTATATAAATATAAATTGAGTTGCATAATTAAACAGAAAGTATGATTAATTGCTTTTAACGAGATATAGCAATTGCGGGTGTGATACTGATTGTGTTACGTTTTTTTAGCGTGTCGACTGACCTGTATTTTTAAAAGAAAATGTTTAATATTCAATGTTTACTTTCAATATTTAAGTAATGCGATAATGTAAAATCGTCATATAGAATATTGTTTAAATCGATAGTAGCTGAATATTAAACAGCAATAAAATAAAATATAAATAATTTCTTTAAAAAAAATGTACATTTTCCATTATAATGTATCTGATGTATAAATAATAATTTTTAATGTTATAAAAAAGTGATCGGATCCAAAACAAAATTGTATTAATTTGAAGACAAATAAATAATTGTTCAGTTATTCAAGTAAAATTGTGCAAACACGAAAGTACAATATTCAATGCCTATAAAATTATGTTTTACGTCTCTATGGTATGTTGTTACTTTATTCTAGTTAATATTGTGAGCATTTTCAGAACTGTTCAGATATTTGTCAGACAGTATGTTTTAATTGTTCGAGAAAGATGAAAAGAATATGTGAATAATATAAATCATTAACAATGATTTCTTCTTGTCAATGTGATAAAACCAATTGTATAAAAAATTTGATGTGAAATAATAGTTACCCTTGAGTGACAATTATTTTATAAGTTTCATAATTATTTTAACGTGTTTATGGTATTTTAATCATTTAGACCGTCCCATTGGCATATTTAGTAATTATGTATAATATCATTTTATACATGAAAATAATAGAATTTAGGCATTTCTATGCACAAATAAAAATAGAGGGTGCGTTTGCAGGCCTCGTGTTCTAGCAATGAAATTATGCTGTACCGCGCTAGTCGTCGAGAAGCTCTGAGACGGTTGTTTGCATCGTCAAAGAATGGACTGAGTGCCCAGGCGCGTATCGTAAAGGCTCGATGGTGCAACGGACATCCCGGCATCGTGTTCGGGTTGGATTCATTCTCCAGGTGATCTAGACACTTTCAGCTATATTTATATACATATATTTCACTTCTATTCTGTTTGTGTAATACACCAATTAATGGTCGTTTTCAGCGTACACTTGTGGGACCTTTGTGACGACACCTCTACACCCATAATGTCCGTACCATTTCGGGGAAAGGCTATTACGGCCATGTCGTTGACGTCAATGCCAAAAAACCGAAACACCTACTTGGTCAGTATACCATTTGAACACACCTTATGATCTTACACAATATAATGACATTCTAATACCGTTAGACAATTAAAAATGTATAATATATTTTATCGCGTTGAGGGTCATTCTTTCAAGTAGCTATTAATCAGTTTATCTCTCGACGGTCAGGTTATTTCTTTTGTCTTCATGATCCACATAATCAACTCAAAATTTTACTGTATAATTTAGTGGGTCAGAATATGCTAATTGGCTTCCGGGACAGGTGACGAAAGTTATATATTTGCTACCTATTCAAATAACATTAGCGCAGTACAACTGACGTCACAGCTCCGTAATTTCGTTAACATTTTTTTTAGATTCTGAGGGGTGCAATGAACGTATTTGTTTTACAACGACGACTGCGTTTTTTTTCGTGACTGTCGTGTGTCACCTAGCCATTTAAATCTTTAACTAACTTTAATTTTAAATTTGTGAGTGATTCCTGGTAGCACATTTGATATAGTTGTTATTTAGAAGCTTCATGAGTAAAATAAGCTCTACCATCATACTGTACAAAATAATCAGTAAAACAAAATAAAAATTATGAAAAACTGAAATATTTACACAAAACCAGATTTTGACATAATCAAATTTGTTTTAATTTAAATATTTATACCCGTAACCACTTTAAATTGACGATTAGGGTGGTTGGTACGGTCGGTTAGCAACACGTGTATGTGTGACAAAGTTTTTGTCACTAAGAACCAGGTTGGTCACCCATCCAGGAACTAATGGCAGCAGACTTAACTTGCACTCAACCACGTCGTATACTCGTATGATGTTTGTAGCCACCGCGCCATGCCAAATCACAAAAAACAAATGTTTAATAGATACAATGATCTTCATGAGTTGGTCCTACAAAATTCTTGCAATATAAACACATTGTATCTGGCAATAGTCGTTTGTGTATGCACTGTGATTTATCATTGAATTACAATTTATCACATCCATTACAGTTCGACCTATTAAACTACGAGATAAACTATAACTATACAGAAAAACGGCTTTCTCGGTGATTGTAATTTAAAATTAAATTTGTTTTTAAATATTATCATAATATATACCATAATATACGTTAAAATGTACAAGCACAAAAAGTTCAACGATGTTTAAATTATTTATTTTTTGTATCTTTACTTATAGAGTTCCAACTAATTGTTTCTACTGATACCTAAATGTATTGTTTATTGAGAAAAGTCACACATCAACAACATCCAGAATCGTTTATGTTTAATAATACTAATTTCGTTTGGAAGTATTTCGTTTTAAAAAATATTACTAATTTGATATAAGAACTCAGTATTATAGTACATGTGAACAACTTATTGATATCATAGTTCTACGATGATAAATAAACGCAATTTATTCACATTAGACTGAGCTGTTGTAAATATTTTAAGTACCTGCTCTAATTTATTGAAATATATCCCCTAATAATAAATATCTCAAGTCAATAAACTGTGACAACAGTCAATTTCATTAAAAACTGTATGTTTGATATTAACACTAAATTTGTAACTATATTATACTCATTTTACTCAAATTCATATGTGTTTTAAATACTTTAATTACATTGTTCTATAAAAATCATATAGTTATATAAAAATTATAATTTTCTCATCATTTTTAAAAATTGTTGAGTTGTAATTACAATTTGAACAAATTGTGAATATTTATAAATCTCTTGTTGTAATTTATTCATCAAAAAAGACACAGTAAAATATTTTGAACTTCATCAGCTCAGAATGATCGAACGCACAATAGTTAGTGTCGATGAAATTACAATATTGAAGTATTGATTGTTGTTGTTGACAGGGATTGGCGTTTGCAGACGGTGCAGTGGAATTGCACCAGTTGAAGTTGGACAAGAGGAACGAGACGGCCGATCGTAGCGACCAGCTCACTAGATTTCTGGCCAGTCTATAGAAGTGAACTGTTGCAAGCTACTAACATAATATAGAAATAATGTGCCAACAACGGTGTTTTTAATTTATTAATATATAATATATTTTTCTACCTCTGATAACGTGTAATATAATAAAAAATAATATTGATTACTCGTGCGGTACACTGCAGTATTCTACGGAACAAAAATACCGCCTTACATACATGTCTGTACAACTACGAAATATTATTTTAATTTGCCATGTGCGTAGCTATAAATTTTGATAATTTTATATACTATTGGTGTGTAAAAGGTAAAAAAAAATATATAATAATATAGTATTATAATAACAAATAATAATTCAAACATAATATAATATGTCATTACTCATTTATCATAAAAATTCCCATCCATTCTTATTAGCTTCATAATATTATATAATACGATTCTAGTTGTCGATCAGTCTACTTAAAGTTTTTTTTTTTTTTTTTGAGGAAAAAAATACTGAATTTCATTCCCTGTTTTCTGCCATATCTTTCACTATACAGTGTATAATCAGTTATTTTTGCTCCCCGTTCGCGTTCTTGTAGTTTTCGTCAACCAATTTGCTCCACTGGTGCATGTTATTCATCGCTCCTTCTTTCATAACGTTAAGTTTTGGATTCATTTGACCTAATGCCTGTAAATAAAATGTAATTAGTAAAACATTCGCTGTTTCTGCGTCTAAAAAAATCATTAACCTGATACAACGGCAGACATATATCTGCGATCCATCTGATCTGCAACTGTGGAAGTTCGTGCTGTCTCTCTCTGTCCATGAGTGCTTGTGGTTGGATTTTTAACTCGAATCTTTCCTTATCGCCTTGCTCGATGAATTCATCTGTCACCAGTCTGGCGGCTCGCTTTTGCACGTGCCATTGCTTTGTGGACGCTGCCAAGTCGGACGATGTCATCAACATCGCCATCAGCAAGTATCGTTGGGAGTCTTCATCCCAACTGTATTCTTTAGACTCGATTAGCCGGAAGAACTTGTTTCTCAGTCTGACAAAATAAAAAAAATCTTATATGAGAAACAATTTCAAAAGAGAATCCAAACACGAATATGGTTTTAAAAAAATGGCATCGGAAAATTTCTCCAATACCTATGATATAAGTTATATTATATAATGTAAGAAATATTATAATTTATAGCTAGGTAGTAATATTCTTACGTATCTAAGTTCTATAATTATCACGATAATACAGCGATGGATATTATTAATCTTTTAAGGTGTAACTAAATTAATAGGAAAATCAAAATGTATACCTTTTCAATAAATATTTGATTTGTTTATAACACTATAATATTTATTGTGATTACATTATTTTTACAACGTTTCACGAAAATAGTTTGTATAACAATTTGAATTTATTATGTTAGTGCATATTTACTCACTGGAAGTACATGCAAAGATCGGTGGCCAGTATACTATGTTTTAATACTTTCATCACAGTTGAAAAACTTTCCGCAGATAGACTTGAGAATATATTGAGATTCTAGAAAATATGAAATGTTTAAAAATTCTAAGCTCGAAAAATTTTTCATATACAAATTTGTATTCAACTTACCTCACTGCTGAGTATCATCACTGCGTGATTAAAATGATGGTGTTCCATTGTATTTGTAGTGCCGTACAATAAAACTAATGCTGATCTGGCTCTAAAACACAATTATTATACATTAAGACTAAATATCGATTGTAATTTTAAAATTCAATTTTTAAGTCATTTAATTTTACGAAGTAAAACAAAAGTGAGACAGTAAGTTGCATTCAAATTAAAAAGTAAACAAATATAACATTTATCATCAATCTGTTGTTGCAAAGTTTAATAACTACGATAAGAAATTATTGAACAAATTCATATTTTATAGACATTTAAAAGGCGCAATATAATATATGAATTATAATTTACTTTTGATAATAATATTCATAATTGAGCTTGATCTCTAAAAAAAAAATCTTTATTTTATTGAAATTAATCACTGGGTTAAACATACTTTTCCTGGAATGAATTATTTGTGCCCCGGTGATCGAGATCGTGACACAAACATCCGACAAACATTCCCAATACTTCGAGATCGGAGAACGTATTTTTCATGTCACATCCCTTCAAACGCATAAATATTCATTATACACTATGATTATTATTATCTCTATCTTTTTTCGTAATGTAGTTACCATCATAATAGCAAACATGACTTGAGCAACATTGAAAGCGTGTCTCCAGTTGTGATAAGGCACGTCTCTGTAGTTGCGTTTCACCGTGATCAGGAACCGATATAGTGTCTGAAATATTGATAACGTATTGTTATTATAAGAAAAATTTGATTGATTTTTTGTCATTTATGATTATAACCGGGCTTTATTGAATATCAGTATAATAAAAACGATATTTTTCCGAGAACAATTCATTATATTTTCAACATAATTTCGATCGATTTAATAGCATTTCATAATACAACGAGAATTGGTGAACAAAATAATAATATTATAATGGACTATCTTATTTTCAATCTTTTATTCTGACATTTAATCTTCGAAAATGATCCATAGAAATAAGAATTATTAGTAACATAATATGTGTTAAATTTTAATATTAGATAAATACCTATGTCTTAGTGTTTAATGTTAACATGAAGTAATGTTCTACATTACAATAAACACTCTATTATAGTCCATGTATGATCACAAAATAAAATATTTCTGGACAAAAATATATAATCAAGTATAGTGTATTGATAAATTATCTTACATTGTAAATACTTTTCATTTGTTTTTACTTAGAATTTAAAATGTCTGGATATACAGTATAGGATTATATTATATTGTTACGGATACTCTTTTAACCAATTAAAAATAAGCATAAAGCTTCCACTATAATAAAATAGATATTTTTCTATTACTACAAAATAACTACAATACAGTTGAGTTGTATATAATTAACATGATTAACACCTACCATTCATAAGAATAATATAAATAAATAATTATAATGTTGTATGGGTAGTAAATGTAAGTATTCAATGCATACTTGTTAGAAACTTTGTCATCAGTTATAAGTACAAGTATTATTACACTCAAATATAAAAGTACCTGCATTTGGAGTATTATATTATATAAATAATAAATTAAACTAAACAAATAATTTTCCTTGTGTAATCTACATTCCCTTCCAAGTATTTTCAAGTACTTTTCCAGGCCAATTTTTGCAATTCTCATTATTCACATCATAAGACATATTTCATTTCCACTCCACTTATATTCTTACTATTCACTTTTTTTTATCGCCACAGGCCGTTATTTGCACATGCGAATATTTTAAAGCCCACGAAAAACTTAGCAAGATATTTATTCTGACTACGAAAAAGTAATGGCTCCTGTCTTTTGTTTTCTGTTCTTGAAAACCATCCAAAAAAATGTATGTATTTTAGTTTCCAATTTAGGTAATACATTTTATTATGTTAAGATCTAAAACATAGGTAGGTTACAAATTTTTACATTCAATAATATATATATAAACAAATTTTCCATTGAAACAACATGCTTATTTGTTTGGTAAACACATTAATATTTAATTAGGATTTTCTATCATTCAAACAAATTTATTTAGTCAGTTATTTAAACAATATAGTATTAGTTATATCACTGATACACGTTTAGCTAGCATAATTTATAGTATCATAACATTTTTGTGATTTGGAATATTGGAATCATTTCATTAAAAAACTTTTCTTCCAAATGTATTGTGTTATGAATCGTCCACAACATACCTATGCATAACACTTTTTGTTTATGAATTAAGACTAGACAACAATTGAACAGTAATATGAAAATTAAAAAATCACACCATTGCAGTGGAAGTGTTTATACACTTCAAGAAAAAATTACGTACACAAACCATATAATGTGGTTTGTCAAACACATATATTTTACTCATTATGCACTCACTTCTTTTTCAATGTTAAACGTTTTAACGAGTCCGAGTTCCAAAAACATGCTAACGGCCGCCATCAGCATTTCGTCATCGTTAAGGGAAAAATCGTCGAACGCAAGAGAATACAAATTCAATGAATCAGCAGCAGGTACCGGCATGCTCTGAGAAAAAATACATTTGTTTTTCATTAATATATTTAATATTGACAACTTGATTTATTTTCATTTTGCGACTGTCAATATTTATTTTAAAACACGATTTGACACTTGGTCTTACGTGAAATAGCGTAAAAATATATTTTTCCCTTTTACATGTTGTCAGCGTCAGTAGGTATACAACACACGCAACGAGACAAAGCTAGAATAATAAAAATATACACTTTTCAATCCGTTCAAATTGGCGGGGGCATTAAACTATTGAAAAAAACGGACTGGAGTTCAATGACTGGCGAGTAAAAGTTTTTTCATTATTTTTACAGCATACGAATGTATAAAATGTTTATTCGGGAATGATAGTGTCTATTTGAAATAGAAGCCAAAAAAGTTTTAAAAGCATAGGAATATTAAAAAATAAATTTACGAGATTATAAAGCTTACCAGTATACGTTCCACGTCTTTGTTAGAAGCTGTCGCGTGATAGGATAGAACCTGAAATAAATAAATAAAAGAAAAAAAACAAACATTTGTATAACTTATTGATGGCATATAGGTATAATATATTCGTTTTCCCACATCAACGCGGTGATCTTACTTCAATGGAGACTTTTTGCCTGGCCATCGCCTTTTCTACTTCACTATACATAAGTGTGTTGTGTATTCCCAGTCCACAGAATATTGTAAAAGCCTATAACAAGCAAAACGTGGTTGTATAAATAAAATAAGCAAACAGCATACTAAATCTACATCACGTGTTTTACTTATATATTACAACATCTCACCTCAAACAACTGTTCGTCGTAATCGTCGAATGGCGATGAATTCAATTTGTTGATTATACTGGCGACACCTGTGAAATATTATTCTCGTTAGTTAAGCGAAATAAATTATGATCTCTCAATTGAATAATGCAAGTAAAAACTAAGAGAATGATAATATTTCTGTTCAAATGAGCTCACGTAGACCCACACTTTCTGACTGGAGAGTATCCCTTGATTCCACGTTGATTTACCATCCGAAAAGTCGATCGTAATATAGTTGTATGTTAAATACTTTCATAAACTGAATTTAATGTGATAATAATATTATGATCAGACCATAATAATATGATAATAACGTAGGTACTAACACACAGTTTCCGTGCTGGTTCCGAACGTATAGCAACCGTTTGTAATAAAGACGTAAGCTGTACGTGATATCGCTACATATTCATCTATCATAATAGAATATTAGTTAGGTATAGCGAATACGTGCATACTACCAGACGTAACTCTTATGTTTGTATGGCAGAGAGAAATAATCAACAAAACGAAAGTATTCTCACAGGATATTTCAGTTCTACTGCAGGTTCTCTAACTACTGTAGTCAGGGTTGAAGAAAGGTAGTGTGACCCAAGAAGCTGATCACAAAGAGGAACTAGACAGACAAGAATAAGGTTTTGATATTTTTAAAATTATTATTAATATTAATAACAAAAATTAAAATTTTACTCATGCTGCCATTAATTTGAAATACATAAAATGTAATATATTCTTGTCAGTTCCTGTAGAAAAACTAACTAAATTATTAAAGGCTCTGCCCCATGGTCACGTGTACTGCCGCAAGTAATGTGATGGCGATAAAATTTCCAAAAATTGTCTTTCTTCTAAACATTTTATGACATGATGTATGGATATTATACAAGGTGCTCTCTTGGAAAGGGACAATGCCGACAAAAATTCAATAAACTTTTAGAACAACATAAAAAATTTAAGTACAATGTTACCATCTGGTAAATAATCACCACAGTGATCACAGTCAGTTTTTCAGCTTATTTATGATATGGGATTGAAAGATTTATTTCCTTATGTATGGATATATCTAAGAATTTTATTGACACTTTCTGTCACCATTTAGCATCGGGTAAACGGGCAGAAGAGTACCTACTATACACTTATAAACATACCACTGGAGTAGGTACAATTGAGTCTCTCAGGTTTGATACGCAATGAATACTTTATTCGTGATAAATTTTACTTTTTCTCGATTAAAAAATAATAAAACTTATAAATACAACTACATTTTCTTTTTGACGAAAATTTAGTCTACCGAAACCATGGCTTGAACTTGATACATTCTGTACTAACATACACACTACACAGTCTCATAACATTAATAATTAATTATTAATATTAAAACTAATAGCAACCATTTATGAACAAAATATCCATCGTAAATCTCAAAATCCCTGGTTGGATCTCTTATTTACCTTTTTTTGCGTCAAAATATAGCTTATCTTCCATCCCAAAGTCTAATTTAACTCTTTACCAAATTTCATCGCAATCGGATGAACGGTCTAGGAATGCATAAAGGACATAGAAACATTTTTTGTTTTTTTAAATATTATAAATACATAGTTTATTGTCCTGTTTTTCCGTGCTAATTATTCGATAAAATGATTGTACATATTATAACTGTGTATAGGATAATGGATATTAAGAAGTATGTTTACGATATAATGTGAACTGTACTTACCGATTATTTGGTCGTTTTTATTCCTGATGGGCATTGCCAATAGTGAGTTGATGCCCGAATCTACGATTCCCTCGCTGCACTCGTGCTCATTGATGTTCAGCACCTCCCCTGAACAAGCCACCCTCTCAGCAAGACTCTCCAGGTAACGCGATACGTTCTCGCCTTCTACCTTTTGCCTGGAACTATTTCATGAACATGATATTGAATAGGCAACCATTTGAGACAATGTCTATATATTAATAAAAGGTGTATCGGAGAAATAAGACTCATATTAACATATTAATAATTAGTTTTATTTATAGGTAGTGGAATCCTGCACATCGAAATAAATACGTAGTGAATATGAACGCTGTGTAAAATAACCCAATGAAGTCCCGTACCACCATAAGTATCTACGGGGAAAACTGATAGATACATTTATGTGGGTTTTACTTTTTTTTTGAATTATTTTGATTCTGAATGGTTACTCTTATAATTAAATGTGGACATTTTTACTTTTTTTTTTTATCTGTCATCACCTTTTGAAGCAATAATAAAGCTTAGATTTTCCTCTTTGAGGGTGATTTTTGTTAGGAAATTGAATCTTGTTTGTACCTATTGTGGGTAAAAATATCTGGAAAAAAATAGGGAAAAAGGGTTTTTACGCAAAACCGGTTTTTGGTCATTAATTTAATTTTTTTTTTCAATTTCAAATATTAATAACTGTAGACACAATTTTTAATAATATTGTTCATTGTTATATTTTTGAGATTTTTTAGTCACAGAATAACCTACTTACGTGGAACCTTGTTTTAAATTTTCAATCCTTCGCTATAAAAATTGAAAATGTTATCAATTTTTAACAACAAAATTATTTTGAATTTTAAAATTTAATAAATGTTGTCAAAAATCGAACTTTAAATGAACTTATGAAGAATCTTGTATTACATTTTCATATTTTAGATTTAAAAAGAAAAATTTTGAATTTCTACCTCAAAATAATTTTCATTTTTTCGTAATTTTTACGTATTTTGTTGAAATTCGAACTTTAAATGCTTATAAAAAAAAAATTGTGACTATGTATTTTTAATATTTTTCAACTACTATTGTAACAATGTATTAGGAGTTTTGTATTAAATTTTCAAATTTTTTTACCCAACAAATACAATTTTATTGACATTTATAAAAAAAAAAAAAACTAAGAAAATTGGAAACTAAAAATGTGTCTTGAACATCTCAAAACGAGTCAAAATATTTTGTAAATTTTATCATGTATAGAAAATACTAATATAAGCAACCAGTGAAAATTTCATGTATTTACGGTTATTAGTTTTAGTGTTACAACAAAAACCAAAATCGATATTTTTTAAACCCGATTTTGCGTAAAAATTCCTGTTTTTCCTGGAGCTTTTGAAAACTACTGGGAAATTTTTACTTTTGCCCCCCAAAGTACCAACTAGATTCACTTTACTAACAGATAGGGTACAAATAAAGAAAATCTAATCATTTCTACTATCCTAAAAGGTGATGACAGACATAAAAAAAAAATAAAAAATTTACAAAAAAAAACACACACATCATTGTAAAATCAATACATTCATCGCTCCGCATAGTATCTAAAAAAACTCACTATATTAGAAATTGATTCAAAAAAATTCAATCGTTTTTTTTTTCAATATAACTTTAGCATAGGAACTATGGCTATTAATTTCATAAATACCAAAATCATAACCTATTTTAACTTAGTCAATTATCAGTCAATCGAAACCAATAATATTGAAAAAAATAGTTGTTTGAAAATGTAAAAATAGCAATAATAAATTGTATTTTATTAAACATATATAATTATGTATTTATTATATATATATTTTTTTAAATTCCACTAGTAAAAATTATGTATATATTGCAGTGCAATCTTACTTTTTAACGTTATTTTTTATATTGTGCTTGGGTGAGTTTAAATCGAACAGCTTCGAGAATCTGGTACTGTCACACGACTCATCTACGAGCAACACGGCCGCCCTTTCGCACTTCAATAGCCTCTGGGCCCTCTGCATTATCTTCATGATCACTTTGTCAATGGACGTTTGTTCTTCGAACAGATCGTGCACCACTTCCAATAAGTTCTGCAACGACACCAGATAATTTTTTTGCAAACACACCGATAAGTTCAACTTTCCACTTAAGTGACAATCACTTACCCTGTTTCGATCATATTCGGCTCGGGAGTCCTCGACGATTTGTGCGTTTGTAATAGCAATACCGACAAACTGTAAGTACGTCTCGAAAAGCTATAATCCCAGAAAGTTTGATTAAACTATATCATTTTGAAATTATATGACTCAACTGTAATGTATAGATTAGCACTTTGGATTTGGTAAACTAGGAACAATGATATTATATTTAAGGTCCTAGATTACAAATTGGTTTTAAGAGCATATTATTGTTTCCATTGGTAGTTTTCGAGACTAGTTATGTCTAGGTTAATTAAATACTTACACAACCTCATTTTTAACATCCCTATTTCTAAAATGAATGAAAAAATAATTTTTTTTTAAAATAAGAATTATGTCACAATAACGTTTTGGATTGGAAATGTTTATACAATGAAATCTTATGTTTTTATTTATTATATTGTTTTAAACTGTTTGAATAATAAGTTTTACTTTATGCTCACAACTGATGCCTAGTTAATAAATGATTAATTAATACTATTCAGGAATACATTCGATCAAACACTTTCTTTCATTATGCTATTCAATTCCAATTTTTTAACTTAAAACTGTATATAATAGTATAAACTAGCTTACAGTCTAACTTCGAAAATATTTTTTTGAACTAACAACCGAAAGCTAAACATTTTGCCATTAAATATGTATATCTAACATATAATTATACAGACAAAAAACTGTATTAGTGATTAGTCCGTAAAATGATGTATACATTGTCATATGAATTTAAATTGTGTTCATAGACAAAAACATAATGCAGGAATGTTTAGGTAATTATAAAAAATAAATATCTGAAAACTAGTAATATTATTATATATTGTTAGCTTAGAATTCACGATTTATATTTATATATCTATTATTAGTAATATCAAGTCTTGCGATTAAGCCATGTCGATTTCAAGGAGCCACGTAATTAACGAAAAATAATTATTGAATTATATGATTACCACGTCATACGGATACGCAGATTAATGTATTATTTTCCAATACATCGTAGGTCGTGGTCTCTATCTTCGTAACATTATATCGACAACATAAACAACGTTATTATAATTTTACTATAACGTTTTCCGATCAGAAACCAATAGTGGCAGTGTCATTAATTCACCGATGGAATATTAACGAGGTAAGTACACGCGCGCGCACACACACACCCACGCATATAGGTAATGTATATTAGGGTTTCCAGAATTAAATAATAATTTTCATAACGACAGCAACAGAAAAAGTTGCTCTTAAAGTTTTTAATGTGTAGGTACACGAGAAATACCTAACTGCTGCACCACTGCGGCCATCGGATTTACAACAGATAGTGCTTGTCTCTCGAAGTAACACTGCGTCAAAACCACCCGTAGAAGTTTCGGCCCCGTATGCAAAATATTTACCTTCTCATCCATGCTGGTGAAATGCCCATCGTCCTTGTCCGGGTTCTTGTTGTTAACCTGGGCCACCGCTATTATCTCTTCGTACGAATTTTTCACCGGCATGCACAGCAACGATGAAGTGTAGTATCCCATTATGCGGTCTACCTCGTCGTCAAATCTCGGGTCCTACAATTCGATATTTTATGACGTCATCGCTTTATATTATATTATAAATTTCGGAATTCCGGGTTCGGACGAGAAAATGATTGAAATCGACTAGACGTTTTCCGATATTGCACATTATAATTATTACTACATTGTTACTAGCGAATAATTATAGTTCAACAATAACAATAATTCAAACGATTTCAAAACTATACGTATGATAGAACTCGAAATATCCTTTTTGTAAACATATAACTTGCAAAGACGAAAAGCAAGGAAAAAACTGAAAATATAAGACAGTCATCAGCGACGACAATTAATATAAATGGACTGATACTAAAATTAATCGCTCATAGGTACATATTATTATTTCTTTTAAATAAAAGAAATAATACATTTTTTATTTTTATTTTCGGACAAACATATTTAAAAGTCTTGTATTCATTTTAAATGAATAAAATTTACATATTTTACAGTTCGTTTCACTTGAAAATGATATCCCAAGTTAAAGATATGCGTTTGCATAATTTACTGATTCAGATCTTACGATAAATTATTTGCTATACTGTACTGAACGATTAATTTTCAATCGATTAAAAAATAAAACACAAAATTATGATATTATTATTTTGTATGATAGCGACTCTCATTAATATTTTTTATAGTATCTGAAAAATTTAAAATAGAATTTCTAATAGTAATACATTTTAGCCATGAAATAAATACTTAAAAACAAACAGCCAAATTATGACGATTTCTCTTAATATTAATTTCGAATATATTTCTCAAGATAAAATCGATTTCCATCATGCGGTGGAACAATGCGGTTATAATTTCCTATTTACTATTTAGGTACTTATTGGAATTATAAATAATCACCAAACTGACAATAATAATAATAAAATACCTAATATTTATTATGATAAAATTCAAATAGCGTACTAACCAAATTTTCGAGCTAATTAATTAAACTATATTAATGTTCGTATGACTTTCCACGCTGTGCCAATGGTTGTGAAATCGAATTTATACTAATAATATTAATTTCTACCAATCTACGTAGATAATGTTTTAAGCTGTAATTAAATAAAGAGCAATCAAAAAAAAAAAAAAAACAATATTTTAAATTGGTTTTTGTTAATCATACAATCCTTTTTCTATACCAATAACTGTCTCTTCATGTATATTCACTCAGAAACTTATCGGAAATAAAGCCACTATACTGCCACGATGGTGGGACGTATACCTTTATATATCTACGGAAATTCGAATTCCCCAACTGGGAGAATAGGTTCGGTGTATCCGTTACGAGATATCGCCGTCCTAGCTCTGACTATATTATATATATATATACATTATGCACTCGCGCAGATGACACAATAATCGGGGGTGGTGGTGGTTGAAAAGGGATGTTGTCGAAGATGATCCACTACGTATATTATATACAACTGGAATTTCATTAGCCCACGTCGACCATGTTAGGTCGTATATATAATATTATATATATACATATAGCTTCAGGGTGGCATGCATGACCCAGTTTTATTTTTCAAACGCACACAGACAAAATACGAAACGTATCAATAAACGTCGATTGTACGGCCTCCAGCTGTATGTTATAGCTGTGTAGTAAATTTCTACAAATGTCTGAGATAGATGCTGTAAAAATAAAAATAATAAATAATAAATAATAATGCCGATAATAATAATATACGAATAACGCGCGTAAAAAGGCCAAAAATCATTCTGAGCTCTCAGATATTGTATTAATATATACCACCAATATAATATTATACGCTGTGCACCCAACCGATTTTTATTACACGGTACTATATAAATAATAATATCTGGACACTTTACGATACACCGGGCACTATAGTCCGAAACGCTATATATAATATGACGTGTTATATAGAGTGAATCCCCGTGTTTGTTCTCGTAAAAAGCATCAGCCCGCTTCCTTTCTAAACTTTAACACGAACATAATATAAACTATTTAAATACCGAATGAAAATTAAATAATATTCAACTTTAAAAATATTTACATAAATTAAATTAAAAATTAAATATTAAATACTGGGTTAAAAGAAATACGTTTGCATAGTACCTGTGATTTTTCAGGCAAAATTTGAACGCAAACGTGCAGCAAAATAAAAAATATATATTAAATATAGTCGAAAACGTAATTAACTGTGGATCCAATAGTTCGTTTAGTTAATTAGTCTCTTATAAATTTTTTGGTCGTATGCGTACCAAGTCATGTTCATGATATAAACGCAATAGTATTATTGTAAAACCTTTTCGTCATTGTTGACGAACACTAGTAAATCAATTTTACCGTCAAGTCCACATGAATGATAAAAATGTAGTTGAATTTTATTATAACATAACCGTTCATGGTGGTGCTATTTTTCATATGGTAATGATGTTTAATTTTTTTTTAACAGTAATACTATTGAAGACGATATAATTACAACACAGCAATTTACACTCAATGTAATTAATGTTTGAGACATTACCATTAAATTTATATAATAAAAACAATTATACATTTGTAAAAGGAAAAAAAAAGTATAATAGTTTTTTTTTACATAAACTAGTTATACATTTTCCTAAGATTGATTGTTATTTGTTTTAGAAAAATATTTAATGGATACTATAAAAAATAGTAAAATCGTATATTATAATATGTTTTTCTTGACTATTGAAGAATCAAGGGTGGATCCAGAAATTTATCAAAGGGGGGGGGGATTAAAATGTATCCAACAGATACTATATTCATACTTAATAACATTAATGACATTCTACAGTAGAATCCTTTTACGTTTTAACGTTCTACATTAAAGACAATTATCTTTTGCAATTTATTTACAATTAAAAATAAATTATACTATCCTATTCCAAGTTGCACTTATTTAAATCGCGGACTATATTTCCTGTTATACTGTTTATAGTAATAAGTTCTATAAAAAATTTAAAAAAAATCTATTTTTATTAATTGCATTGTTTGGCTAAATTGAAAATACATATACCATTTTAATATTTCTTAAAAGCTCCTTGGGAAATATATTAATCTTTTTTCATTTGCTTTAACTTTTGCAATTCAGAAATATATTATAGAAATAAAAGCCGCTGAAAAATGAATTGCATTTTCAAGTACAAAACCAATCCTACTCTATATACGTTTTATTTTTTTAATAAAAGACTTTAAAAAAACAATATAATACGTTATGATGAAAAAATAGGGACAGTTAAATGTGCCCAAATAATAAAATGTCCAAAGTTAGGAATAACTTATAATATTAAATATGTTTGCTGAATGGCCTTCAATTATAATATAATTAAACGCATGTGAAAAAAAATATAACATCATTTTTTCATGTTGATATAAACTCTACAGTACCTAATATCAATCAATACAGACGCATACATTATAAGACTTATACATTTTTAGTATCCCTTCAAAGTTGAGGAAATTATAGTTTAAAATTTTAAAACACTAATCCGTTTATGGTAGATTTATAACTATTATGTATGAGTAGTATAATACTAGGTACCTACATTTTTTAGTGTTAACTAGCTATTGACGTTACAGAGAAGTTTTCAAGCACACGACACGACATACTTGTCTAAATACACGGGCATAAATTACCTACATAAATAACTTATTATTATTGTTTGTGTAGTTGCTCGTTAATGATACATGTTGTTTATTCGACGCATTTTTATTAAACATTTATACAACTCAGTATTTGAATTGTATATAAAAAGTATACGAATTCAGCTCATACATTTCTAAAAGTGTGCCCATTATATTTTTTGCATGAATCTAATCTTTGAGGAAACATGTACGCTACACTTTTGTAAGCCGAGCCTTTCACAACACACAAATCTTAATTTAATTTGTTGCATTTTAGAGATTTATGTTTGTTATTCTGAATAACATGGAATTTATTTAAATTTCTCATAAAATAGAGTCCAATCGTGCAGAGACATATATTATATGCTTATTATTATTATTAATATTATTTTTTTATTGAAATTATTTTGAAACTAATTGCTCAAATTAAATTACTCATTTATAGGTAATGATTAATATTGTTGTTTGCGCATTTGATTTGTTGAAAAGGTAACTGTTTTGCACTGTTGAGCCGTGTAGGATGAGTAATATTTTGTACTTAGGAAGATGGCTGACTTACCTCGCAGGCAACGTCCAGGTTGACCGTCTCACCGGTGGACGCAACATGGCCGAGTATGCCCACGCCCCACGGGATGCGCACCTCGTTGTCAGTGGTCGTGGGTGGACCACCGGCCACTTCGCATTGTACGCCGTCCGGCAACAGGAATTGGCCGCGGGCGCCGCTATGCACGTCGAACACCTTGGACACGAGACACCGGCGCCGACTGCCCCGCGGTGGACCGTCCACAAGGAACAGCGAACCGGCATCGCAGTCCAGCAACACTGCCAGGTCGTCGACGATCTTTTGCGATAGAGACTTTAGATCCAGGTCGGTGGCGATGTCCCGGACCACCGTCAGGAAGAAGTCCCGTTCGCCCTGTGCGTGCCGCAGGTCTCGTTTTGTGTCCACATTGTGCGCGGACACCGGCCACCTGGGAAGTCGTACCTTGGAATCGATGAGCAGCGACAGCATGCTGATCGGGCTCGGTGGCAACGACGTGAACCTGACGAAAAAAAAGTCACCACGTTCAAAAACTGAGAAACTTATCGTTTTATTATTATTTATTATGATCGCCGAAATCGTGTAAAAATTACACGGTCAATTATTAATAAGATAGGACGGTTAGATAAATCACTTCACAAAAGATGAATTTCCACGAAATGGATGTACCTTAAACATTGGGATAGGTACCTAACCTAACCTAACTGGTATGATGATGTTGGATAATAGTAGGCTTAGCCAACTTATTTAATCACAACGGGTTTTGTTAAAATTTCAAAGTGTGATAATTATACGATCAAAAAAATTGAAAAATTAAAACCAACTTAAAGTATTTTGAATTTCATTTGATTGGTCGATAACTTATACCATTATAATACCAATAAAAATACAATATTTATTACCTAGTATGTTTTATACTAGTATACTGCCTGCAGAAATGCATATTATGATACATCGACAACTGCTCCTCAGAACTTTTTTATTTGCATATACTGTATAAACGGACATGTTTGAAAAAACTTTTTTTATTAATGTGACAATGGTCAGCGTGTGATTTATTTGGTGTAATATAGCTTTTAAAATAATTGTCAATTTTTTTTTGTATGTGTATCAATATAACATTGATTACAACAATATTTTGTGGAAAATTGCATCACTGCGATTCATATTTTGCTTAAAGATAGTTTACCTACATTTAAAGGCCAATAACCATTGTCTCGGAGTTATATGTGTGAACTACCTCAAACTCCCAAAGCGAAATCTTAACTTTATATTCCATTGATGACGTCTAGTCACTGTAATTGGAAAAAAAACTACTTAAGAGCTTACATCACTTTAAGAAAAAAACATATTACTTTAGATTCTACGTTGTACATACTATGAACATTGAACATCCATACATTTATTGATATATAAAATGATAACTATAATATTTAACAAGCACAATAATAATTAATGATAATATAACAATCATTAAAATAAAACCAATAATCAATATAAATATTAATTTTATATAATAAAACTAAAAGTGTTGGTACAAATTTGTGAGATTAAATGATTTAATAATCACCCTCTTAGTGGTCATAGAAATTAAGATATTTACATAATGATGAAAATTAATTTTTTAGTAAATTATAAATTATTTTTTTTAGTACAGTGTAATTAATACTAATTATATTTTTATAAAATCAATTATATACCTAATAAAATTTGATTCAATACAACTCTACTCAATTTAACTTACTTAATTTTGAATTTGATATTTAAATTAATAATTATTTTCTTTTTATATAAATAGATGTCACTTCTATAATAATAAGTTATGAACTTCTTTCCAGACTCATTATGAAATAATATCTTAAGATGCATTTTTTAATGAGTTCTGCGATTCATCAATTTATAATTATTTAACTATATAATAAAATATATGTGATTGGTTATAACATTTTAATATTCTTAATTAAGACTCCTTTTTTTTGTGTTTCCTCTTTAATTGTTTGTTTAAAGTCCCATTTGACCATATTTCATTCACGTTACTTGAACATTAAATTAAAACTGATATTCACTACTTGTTGTACCTAATAGGTATATATTATAATATTTCTTTAATACATTTCACTATTTCAGATTTAAATAGTATAAAATATATCTTGTAAAATTTGCTTTGTACTTTCAACACGTCATATAATTTTAATTAAAATTAAATTTGATAAACTTTAAACATCTTTTATTTTGAAACTTATATTAAGGAATTAGTTGATTTTGACATAATATATTAATTTGGAAAACTTCAAAGAAATAAAACAACTATAATATAGGTTGTATGAAACATATTTACATTATAAACTATAAGGCACTTAAATTAATCTGACAATGGAATAAGTATATAATAGTAAAAAATAAAACCCCTGTAAAATTAATAATTTTGGAAAATAATTTTTTTGATGAGCTTGATAGCTGACTTAATAGTAAAACTCACAGTAAATAATTGTTTTGAGTACTAATAACTTCTTTTGCAATAACATAATGATCAATTGATAGTCGAACATTTAAAGCATAAACTACTATCGGGGCTTGAACGGTATGATAAAGTCTTTCTAGTGTTCCAATAAATGATATGTTACTATTAATTAAATTTGCTTTTGTGTGACATACGCAAAATTCGTAGGGGACATGAAAATGAATAAATTGTAGACTTTTTAACTCGTTAGTCGCTGTATGAAAATATGAACTCTAATCCCTTATATTATATACATATAGCTCTCTGCTTTATTATTACTGCGTTTAATAAAACAATCGAAACAAAGTATTTCCAACAGTAGACTACAACAAACACACATTCTCTCTCTTTCTCTCTCTCACTATCAAAATATATTTATATTCGATTAACACGTCGTCGTTGTAGCAGTGTAGCACTATGTTTTGTCGCGTTATTATTGTTTACTCTCGTCACGATATTATAACGACATGCGTTATTATTATTGTCTAGCGTTGTTAGGAAGTGTATTTGGTATAATGACATGACACGTGGAAAAGTAAATAATACAATAAAAACCAATAAAAACCATCATACCACATCATAAACGGAAAAATTATCGAAAACAAAGATGACCATGATAACCTATATACACATAAAAACGATATAGATTCGTCCGACGTTAAGTAATCTTTTCAGAGCTTTTCACGTGAAATAGGTGGACTTGACGATGAGAAATGGTATACGGTTATTATACGTTTACGTCTTCGTCGTCCTTCACACTCGCCAGCTTTCCAATGTCTTAGCAATGCGGGAGTATGGGTTTTTCGATAGACGCTGATTAATGAATCTATTTTCACGGTGACTTGAAACCTACATGACATCTAGGATTACACGACGTGAACCATTGTATAAAAATGTATTATAGCTTTAATTTATATTCATCTTAACAGTTAGAAGTATTCTAGGGTAGGCATTAAATAAAGCTGGGGTAAAATAACAATGATGAAAATTAAAACACACAGCTAATCTTCAAAATGAAGAAAATCGTTGTTGTCAAATATATGATTTAAATAAAAAGTATATTTTAGGATCGATAAATAGGCAATATGTTCGGATTGTAACAGCAAATCTTATACCCAAGATATTCTTAATGTACGGCGGTGTTAACGATTGCCTTATAGGAATTTTATATTTAAAACCTCCCATGTGGGTTATAATTTTCTAGGATAATCTGTCCCCGTTAAAAATATTATAGTTATATAATAACTCATAAAAGCTCTCATTACGAAGAAAATTCTTTCCCTTTAAGTCTAGAAAAATTATACACCCTACTGGTTTTATAAGCAGGGTATATTTATCGGAGAATAAAAGATGATATTGAATATTGGAGAAATATAATGGCCTCCCCGTCACTTATTAAAAATATCCATCATAAGATTTGATTGTAACATCAGTCCCATTTTTCGATTTGCTTCTTAAGAATATTTGGTGTGTTAAATATTTAATATTTGACAGCAAATTATATATGATTATTTTAATAGGTGAATAGATATTACGTAATATAGTAGGATATTATTATGGCATATTTAACTATACCTATATAATATTATAATACACGAATCAACAAAGCAAAAGTAAATACAAAAACGATAATGTTGTTGTGTATAGATATTAAATTATTATCATTTGACAGATTAACCACTCGCATATTAAAAACAATAACACGTCTGGCGACTGAGTTCTAAGCGTAAGAAAACGACGGTTTATTTGATATTCTTCACGCGTCTCGGAATTTCACCGACATTCTTTACTCCCGAGACCTCTACGATATGATAATGGTATAATATATTATTTACATGTATGTATATACTTATTATTATATCGAAGAGAAATATAAATGAGTAACGGCTCTGAATGCGTCGCACGAGAATAACAAAAGTGTTATTACGTTGTGTATAATAATATAGTACTGGCTGTCGACTGTATGATAATAAATTATAACTAATATAAAAATAAAAATTCTAATAATACCTACATCAAGTATTGACCATTTTCTAACGTTTTTCGTCAACTTTGATCGTCGTTATATACAATATGTACAAGATCTCGGCCCTCGGGTATAATAAAAAACTAATGATCATCGGTGTACTAAAAATAAATAGTCATTGATAAAATTGAGTTTTATTTGCCATCGCTGGGATTTACGTTCTATAACGTGTATCCGCCCAAACGGAAGTGACAATCAACAACCATAATAATGTAAGGTACGTACTATTACGATAATATTTAAAGTAATGAACGAATTGGTACACAGATTTTCAGATACAGCATATTATGATATTTTATTTTTATCATTTCATTTCTTATACTTATTTACTAATATACTTACTAAATTCATCTAAACCTCTAATTTCTATAGGGGTAGTAAGTTATATATATATATATATATATAAACACAATATGCATATTAAAATACAGTATAACACACATAATATTTAATTATAATCCCAAGTAGTATTTACTTTAATGTATACCTAACATAGGTAGTAAAACTAATATTCATAATGAAAACAAAATAATATGCAATTAACACAAATAAAATAATAGTACAGTAATTTTTTCACTGCGTCTCGATGTTACTATGTAGTATGTATTGTTTAAATGTTCCTCTAAAAGTCTAAAATTGACTATTGGTTTCTAAACAGTAAACTCATATAATCAGTTAGTTCAAAAAATACGGCAAAGTTCCAAAGAAAAAGTTTCCTAAAATTTCCTGAGCGATTTCCCGAAACACATAATTGTAGAGTTGCAAGACGTAGTGAACATTTTGGCAAGTCACCAATTAAAAATGCATGCCCATATGTTTTAAAATATGTAATAATAAATAAATACAATATTTTGGTAAAAAAAAAAAATAGATGTTAAGTTTAAAATCCAAGTTTGGTTTCCGGCAAGTGAACAACAGTCGACAGGACGTATAAATAAAAACGGAAACCCATTAAAAAATGCAGTTTTCATAATTAAGTTTGTTCGCATACACGATGCACATCCAATTTGACGGGGTTTAAACTGTACGGAATAACTGCACAGTCGGAATTTGAAATTGTGTTGTTTATTTATTTATTTATATATTGTGTTATTATGTTTACGCCCAGAAAATGAACACTAGTTGTTGACAGTGGTTAGAGCGCTGATTTCGTATAGAGCATTTCCAGGTCAATGGAGTGTTATACATGGTTTGGATTTGAAGTAACTTTATAGGATTTATACTACACGTGACCTTGTTTTAAAATATTTTTCGAAAAACAGAAAACACTAGGTAAACGGTAAGTATTGTAAATGGTACATGAAAGATAATAATACAACCTTATGTGTTTTCTCAAGGTGTGTTCAAGCCGGAAGTCTGAGCAAACCATATTTTTCTCGTGAAAATAAACGCCACCAAAAAGTGCATTTCTTCAATTTTTATTTTTATTGAGACATTTGTTATAATATTATACACGAAGCGTGAAACGTTTGATCTGACATCGTGCATCGAAACAAAGCAATTTCCCGCAAAAACTACCTGATATGAGATAGTATATTACTTTTGACTCTATATATATTCGAAGAAAATTTAAACTATCCTCGACAACTAAACCTAACAAAGCGAGCTCTCCATTTCGATACAAAAACCTTTCAGTGGATGAACTAAAACAACGATTAGGTACCTTAAAACATCATAATACCAGATTCTTAGGAAATTTACCTCGATTGATTAGCGTATTACATATATATTTTTTATAAAACGTATTATTATTTTTACGATCTAAGATCATCGTATACGTACAAGGTTAACTAAAGCAATCTATTACAAAAAAAATGGACACAATTATAATTGTTTCTAAGCTACAATGTATTTACAAACACTGTGAGCAAACTTGAAGACTAAACGTGTCTATAAAGTGCTTCAACTCGTGAAATAATACTACACAATAACAATACAATATTATTATTATGTCTTGCAGATAACAATTAACAAGATAAATAAAAATATATATATATATATATATATATATATATATATATGAGCTAACAATACATTGTTAACTTGTAAATTTAATTAATATTTTATATAAGGTATAGTAAAGTGTTATTGCTATTGACTTATCAATTACTAGTTATTATATTATATTAACTATGTTCAATCAACACATTTTATTTAGAATACATAATAATTGAGCTTCGATATTGAAATAAAAATAATAATTATAATAACTAACAATACTGTTATTTGAATATAAAACCAAATCAATCATAATGTTTACCTATTCAGTACGTGTTTTTATTATATTATAAAGTTGGTAGGCGAGAAACATAAATGTTATAGAATAAAAATAAAATGCCGTTCTTGTGGAATACAAACGTTTATAACTGTTATGTAGGAAAGACCAGGACCGTAGCGAATTTTAAAATGACGTTATGTGAGATATGATTTTATAATTAGGTAGTAAGCAGGAGGACGGGATGGTCAGGAATGACCATTGAATCATTTTTATTGCTCTAAAAGGTGATGAATGAAGACAGATACAAAAATAAAAATAAAACATTGTAAAGTCATACATTTATCGCTTCAAATAATAAGTATATAAATTGATTAATGTTTTATTTTTTAACTTTATAAAACCGACTAAAGTTGTTATATTTTATTCTAGTGAATGACGTATGTTGTACGTTTTAACCTTTAAGTGTTTACAAATTTATTAATATATTGATATTTGTTGTATAGTTTTTGTATTGATATTTAAATATATAATTTATTTCGTATACCTATTATTGTGTCAAAACCATGAGATTTTATAGGATACGTTATTTTGGTTTTTTTTGTCGAACACTCGAACGTTTTATTATTTGGGACAATTTAATATTTATAAAGATACATCGATGAAACTTTTATTTATACTATTGAAAATAGTCAACGAAAAGTTGATGTAATATGTAATATAAAATGCACATTAAACTAATTTCCGGAGACTATTTTTCCAAACTTACATTTAAAGACTTATCAATCCACAAACTGTAAAACGATTTATAATACGATATTCAACCATTATCTTTTTTCTACTTTAGAGATTTATTTGTACTTTTATTAAAAATGAAAAAGTATATAATAATAATTTTATATTTTATATTATATTTGTCAGCTGCAGTAGTACCACGGTTATCTACTAGTAGATAACCGTGAGTAGTACATAATATTAATACATAATCAGTATTTTTCTATTGGAGTCCATACATTTTTGTTTTTATTTTTTGACACATATTAACCACATATAATAAAATACTATGTACCACGGACTAAGATAGTATGGACTGGAAACGATAATCATATCACCGGGCTGCTTATGGTTATGGTGAGACGTATATCGGGGGGAAAAAGTACGAGCATGGCTCGCGCTCTATCTATGTTCATATTAATGAACCATTTATTATTACATTATTACATATTATTATGAATATTTTTATGAAATACTTTTTCAGTTTTTTTTTTGTTTCTCCAATATCTCGATCCTGTAATTGAATAATCCTATTCAATTTTTGTCCTGATCATTTTCTCCACTGATTTTGACGGCGCTTCCAAAAGATTGAATTTATTGAATATAGGTGGCGCGCGAGGCTAGGTAGTACTATTTCTCTCCCCGTTTCGTCTCTCCCAAACCTTAACAGGCCCGACTCCCCGTCACCAGCCCACCCGTTCGTTACCAGTCCATACTATCTTAGTCCGTGCTATGTACCTATACAAATTTACTTCTTCAATAAACATATAGATGAACATTACTAAATGCTAGTGAATTAATAGCAAAATAGTTATATTTAAAGTGTTCATTTATACTGCCGTTAATGTGTCTTGTATGCTGTTTTATACAATATACATTCATATTTTTAGCCATCATACATATGTAATTATTAACTCATGAGCCATGATTATGAACATTCAAATATTATAAATATTAGGAACTTACTACATGCATAATACGCAAGATCGTAATTTCAATTAACTGTTTAAGTGTATTAAATTTAAGGCAGAATATTAGTTCTTTCCCAAAACCCATTGAACACATCCTGACACCGCAAAAATAGCGTCACTGTGCGTTTGAAAAATATTTTGCTATGTTCTCATGATTCTAATACTTTTTCATATTTTTTAATATCCAAGCACAGTATTTTATAGTATACAGTCGTATAATTATTACATTTATCCAAACGTTGTGATATACTTCAATACTCATTACGAATAATTCTACGGGTAATTAAGAGTCAATTGACAGTTAGCAGTATATTAAAATGCTCAAATCGTCGCATAAAAAAAATTGAAATGATTTGTTTTAAATCTATAATTTTTATATTGTGTTGGCATACCTGAGACTACGACGCATTGTGGATTAGAGTGTGTTGTGGTTTCGAGGAAGCCAAAAGGACCAAGTAAATCTCTTTGGTTGTAAATAAAATATTATTTTAAGGAACGTATACCATTAGTTGAAAATCAAACATTGCAGATTTGTTTACTTGTTTGCTTGTTCGTTCAAAAAGCGTGTTTATGAAATGTAGAAAAATATCCTTGGACCCGGCTCTAGTAAATCGGATATTTGTTAAAAGTCCAGTTTTCTGATCGAAACATTGTTTGTTTACAGCGCCCCCTTATATTATATAACTTTATATTGTCACGAATGAGCTTACTCAAAAAACACTGAAATAATCGCATAAACTGAAAGAAAAGATAAAGGTTTCCATTCATTTAACTAATTAATACCTACAATACTCATCAAACTAGCAAATCATTAAATTTCATATAAATAACCGATTTAATAAAAATTAACATTTCACCTAACATTACAAAGTATATTAAAATTTCACATTTGAAGTACAAAGTTATTTATTTTTAGTTTGTTTAAAATAAATAATTACAATCAATATTTTGTTAGATACAATAAGCAAAAACTTCAAATGTCTTATAAAAATAAATAAATATTAAAACTCAGGATTAATATTTAATAATTTTGCATTTCAAAAAATAATTACAGATATAATATTTGTGGACTATATTTATATAAAATAAGTCGTAGAGGCTACGTAGCAGGATACGACAAGGTGTTTCTTATTCGCCAAGCACGATTTGAACGGTTGAGACCACTATATCGCACTATGAAGTAAAAATAAATATTTCACACATAGAAAAACGGAAACAGTTTATCTCGGAAAAAAACGTCAATAATAATGTAATAAAATAATAATAATAATAATAATAATAATACGTATTTTTACAACCAAAAAATGTGCGCGTTAATTGGCGGCTATGGCAAAAAGAGGCTGATTTTACAACCCAAGTTGCATAAAATCGCAAACGAAAGAAAGAATAAAAAAAATACGTTTAGACGGTCTCTAAATGTAATTCCACAACCGACCTCTTTTATTACTACGACGACGATGACATCCCGCGCAATAACAGCTCTGGACAAGGGAACCTGATGACGCAGCTACAAAAACTGACTGTATATAATATAAATATATATATATATATATATATTTATAGACTATGCCGTATACGTGCCATGCAATTTCGGTTTTATTATTATTTTTATTTTTATATTTTTAACGCGTGATAAACGTGAAAAATCCTATCCACTCCACCGTAAATGCTCGATCCTAACAAGATATATCCAATTTTGGCGTTTAGACAGTAAACCAAATAAAACAAATTCTTGTTAAACGATAACCAATGCACTTAAGTAATTTTAAATCAACCGTAACATAATATGTTTACAATACTATTATTGTACCAACATATCAAGTTATATTTGATAGCCATGGTTAATAACTACTGCGTAAGAATAAAAGGTACTATACAATATTGCAATGTTAATAGTGATTTTTTTTCTTCGATATAATATTGTAATGTAGATCATAATGACATAATGCAATAATTATTTTTCTTTGGAAAACCTCACTGAAATTTACTCTTTGATTTTAAACTGAACTAAAATATGCTTTCGTATATTATAAATTATAATTAACAACCAATTGGGTGGAGTTGAAGGTAAAGGGTAAAATTGGTTTTTATACCTTCGTAATCATTAATCTTATCAAAGCTTACGTAGGTAATTATATTATATTATATAGACCGAAACTGGTAGTATATTTGAGTTTACACTGGGTTTTATTTACCTAATCCATTGATCATGTATCAATAATACCTAAATAATCAAAACCAATTACTTCAATTTTAAAAAAGAAAATAATAATAATTAACAATAGCATTTCTACAATAAAATTATGTTGTACACGACAATCCATGGTTTTATTTTCATGATGTCATAATATCATAGTTTAAATTGCACGAGTATTGGTAACAAAATATTTTCATAAAACATTGTGTCAATAATGTGAATACACCATACTAATGGTAAGGTTGTATTATACCTATTTAACTAAATTTTTTAAATATAATTTCTCAATGAGGCCAATAATAATGAGGTAAACTCGTAAAAGGGCCCCGTCGAGACTTCAATGAACGTATACAGTATATATTTATATATATAGATTGTACATTATATTATGAAAGGTATACTTGAAGGAACAACTGATGCATCATGAATATTGCATGAAATTAATATCCGAATTCCTAGTGGGACAACATGCAACGAATTTTTATATGATGCTATTCATAAATCTAATTTTTAAGCAATACCCTATTGATTAGACTAATACGTGTTTTTAATGCACTTAATTATAAATAATTGAATATCATACTGCGGTTGAAATTTAGTTTTTTCTCATTTGTAAATATGTAATATTATTTTGTTTTAAGTTTTCTATTTTATAGCTTTTATTATATCATATTATATAATTTCTATACATTGTATACACCTAACAAAAAGCCGTCCGGCGTCTACATTACATAATAGTCAATAAAATAATGTAGTTTGATATTTCTAGGTCCCCCTTACTCTCGTAAGTGAAGGTTCTCTGACTCTAAATAAATTTACATCATTTCTAGACATTTATAATATAAAAAATATATATATACTAATCCATTTATTAAGTGAGGAACAGATATTGATTATTGACCTAAATATTAAATTATAAAGTTACCTAGATACAACAAAAGAATAAAACGAGACAGCTTTCTAATTAACTACATTTATTTTTATAAATATTAACAGTGAAAATTGGCTACAAATTATTTATTTATAACTGAATAATGTACTGATTAGTCATCAGTGACTATACCATGTAAAAAGACAAGGCATCAACATTTTTTGACCTATCCCGAATGGCGAATTCAAACCACTTTCTTCGACAATTTAGAGTAGGAATAATTTAATATTTATTCATAAGTTATAAATAATGATTGGTTGACCATAAATTAATATAGTTACATCTTTTATCGTCTAAGTATACTAAGGATAAAAAATAAAGGACCGTAACAAACTTCACAGATTTCAATGTTCGAATCAAATATCCATTTCTCACCTGTTCCATATATAGTATAAAGTAACATTATCGACTTATATATTTTATTCCACTAAACTACAATCTCATTTTAGAGGTCTGTAATAAACAATGTAATTATATGCATTCGATATAACTAAATAGGAACCTACTACAATATTATCAGCAGGTCGTTTTTTGTCCTTTTATACGTCTAGACACAATAAAATAAAGATAATATGTAGGTATAGGTACTTACTACATATAATATAAGTATATAACACATAATACCCACGGATTATTCACATTTCCAGTGACATAATGACAGTTTTGTATTTACACGTTGCTTAAAAGATTACATTCAGCGTTTATTTGACACTTGTAGGAAAACATGAAAACATAATGCTAGATACAACCTCAATAAGCAATTTTTTTCACGTTTTTGAAAAGGTTTTTTTATGGTAAACTCATCATTATTTAGATTATATAGCGTACATAGAAACTTATCAGTGGTAAGTACTCGGGAAGTTTGACAAAAGTTGTTCTTTTATTACATTGCTCATTATCACTATTTCCTTAGCATTTTAAATAACCTTTTCGATAGTCCGTCGATTGTAAAATGTCTCGAAAAAAAATGTTTCTTTCTAATTGTATACAGTTCACTAAAATTTCTTTACATTTATTCCTATTTTACGTTCCGTAGATGAGATGTAATAAATGACAGAGTCAATTCTACTCAAAAAACGCTATTTTAACACTATAAACTAAATATTAATGAAAACCAAATTGTTGTATAAAGTTTTTACGCGGAGTTGTTCACCCCAAAATAAGACCAAGTAGTTGGCATCCGTACGCTTTTTCGGATAAAAAATAGTTTTCTGAACAATTCAATTCACAGATGCCGTAATTTGATTTAAACATATTTTCGATAAAATTAAATTTGCTTCAAAAAAAAAAGATCAATAATTGTAAAAAATGTTTTTTTTTTTTTTATAACAAAAATATTAAGTCTTAAAATATACTTCTAAATTTAACTATGTCATAATATAAAATTATTATCTGTGCAAAATGTATTGTATAAATTGTTAAAACTTCTTTTAACAAATTATGTACCAAGCCTAGCTTACGGAGACAATCATTTATATATAATGCCAAATTATAATATGTATAAATATTTGTAATTTTACATATATGTATACATTTCTGTTTTAAATGAAAACAAATAAACAAAATAAATAAAATAATAAGTGTATTACTGATCAATACGTTTTGAAGACTACATCTCACTGTTTCAGTCATTAAAAATAGCATATGTAAAATAATTTTATGTTAAAATCTCATTAAAATGATAGGCAAAAATTGTGTGTACAGAAGACAAAACTCTGAGAGAAATAAATAATTGATTTAAAAACTACATTTACCATTAAATTTCCAACTATAAAAACAATGAACACTATCATTAATTGTAAATTGGTAACATGTGAAAGACATCTGCAACTGTGTTTTACTGTGTCGTTGTTTGTACATTCGAGTCCTTGAATAGTGAAATTAATTTAATTTAAATTTGAGTATGAGTACATTTTTTCATAGAGAGTTCATATGTGTGTGACATATATAAAACACTTAATTTTTTAAGGTACTTTTTAAAGTATTTAAATCTACGAACGAATTAATAATATACTACGATAACTCGTATACTTTTCTGCATTTAAGATAATTAAATTGCATCGTAATATATTCATCTAATTCACCGCTGCAAGCTAGGAAACGTAATACTCCGTACGATGACACAACAAACGCAATGTGTGGTAGGAAAACAGTTCAATTTGCACGTCGTGTTGATAGTGATGATCGAAAAGAATAATTAAAAATATAAATCACGTTCGGGAAAACCACTGTAATGCACAACGATGAAGACCACGTTTGTATGTTGAATATTGAATACTACGATGAAATCATGAAATAGTACAAGATAAAAAAAAATTAAAGCATACATCTGTTGTTCTAAATTTGTATGGTGAATATGGCAGAAAAAAATGTAATGTGTTAATTCATAAAAACAGTTATCCACTGCAGCTTTATTTCGATTCTGTTTTAAAATTAGAGGGAGGTTATAGTATTTCTATATTTTATCGAAAAGAAATTGAACTAACTAAAAGATAACCAGAATGGTAAAAGCCATTAGCTTTTTAAAAGTCCAGGATTTATGAATGTAATATAGAATATCAGAAAAAATAATTAAAATACGTCATGTATTTTTACAACAATATAATTTATTACTTCTTCATTGGGAAATTTTAATTACCATTATATTATAGTTTAAATCCACAAGGCAATACTCCTTAAATATTTAAAATACTTAAATCGTTCTCATTATTAAAGTCGAATAAGGTTTAAAGTGCTCACGATAGTAAGCAAAAATAAATAAAAATTTTAAGTATTTCTTAGACATCGTTAAAATCAAAATCAATAAACAATTCCTTTCTCGCAGTCAGTAAACATGAAAAAAAATAGAATTATATAAATTGTTGTAACGAGCATATTTTAAAAATCGGTGTTCTTATTGTCTGCATTCACTTGAAGAACAAAACGTATTAATTAATAAAGAATAAAAAAATAAGACGAAAATAGATTATTTATACGATTAAAATAATTAAATGAAATTTTAGTCATGTCTGTTTGTATTATAGTTGTGATAATAAATAACCAAGTTTCAAATGTTTAATCCAATTAACTAAATACCATATTAATATTTGTTTGTCAAATATTTGAAATCCAAAATTTGCATAATTTGAACACATTTCGCAATATTAGACTTTTTCTGTTTTATTTTTTGTAGAGAAAACATATTAAATAGAAAATTAAAATTAACAAAAGTAAGAAAAAATAAAAAACAACAAATAATTTCTCGTAAATTGAATTACATTGTAATTTGTTTATGTCAATTTTGATGGATATAAAATATTAACATTGATTAAATTTGTTGTGTAAAGCTAATGCAAAGATTTTTGACATCTGACACAAATTTATTTTTATTTTTCACTTGCGAATTTAAAACTGAATATAATATCGACATTTAGATTGAAAACAAAGACTGCATCATTTCTATTCTTAATAAATCACCTTTTACCACAAAAACATAATGTGTGGTAATGTGGTGTAGTGTGTCTTACTATTAAATATATTTTATAGTAATTAAATTTAAAAATGACCACAATAACTCATTATACTATTTATATTATTTAAATATAAGTTATTTATAATTAACTATAAGATCTGTGTGTATGTCGAGTGTTTAAGGTTATTACTTACGTCGTAGTTTTTATACTATTCTGAGCACGTAATTGGTAGCTACTATACGATACCTTATGATTGAAGAACCAACTGTGTGTCAGGGTTCGGAAATGCGAAATGGTTTTTGTCGTTACTATAATTAATTTGTGCTCTCCAGACACCTTGAGATCGATGCATCACAATTGCCTACTCGGAACGCCGTGTTACATAAATAAAGTCACACGTATTGTATTTACATTATTATTTAATTTTTTTCTAAACCACATCTCCTTAAATGCTAAGAAAAAATTAATTGTATACTTTCGATTTTCCGCAAAGGGAAATTGAACGATTTATAAGTTTCAAAATTCATTAACCGACACGTGTCTGTGTTAAAATTCTTTGAGAGAATTTTTTATTAATATTAATTTTACTTATTATTCAAGAACGTTCTACATAAAGTTAATTATTCCCGGATCCAATGTATTCAACTAGACGTTTTAAAATCAAAATAATTTATTAAACCCAACCTGCACTGAAATCTGTCCATTAAGATACTAAAACATGTATGATAATATGTCAAATATATTTGCACACTCGACATGTGACATAAGATCTAAGTTTTATAAAATAACATTAAAAATCAATAATATGAATAATTTAAAGCTATTTTTGTGAACGTTTATTTGCATTACCCATTAAAATTCCGTTTATTTATATCGACAGCGATATTGTATTCTTTGTGCCGCAAGTTTTCATTTTTGATTAATTATACTTGATCTTTTTCGGAATCGATCTATTAGCAACAGTAGTCAACAGTCCAAGCTGATGAATTGATGAAAGATTCTGTGTATTTATTGACGAATGAGTATTTTGATGTAGATTGTTGTTAAAATGTAAGATTTTGTGTGTTTTTATGAACATTTGGTTTAGAGATATGTCTGGACAGATTAGTAGTTGATGCTTTATTTTTAAGTTTTTCAACAAGGTTGGAATTATAGTGGTTGACAAATAGAGAGCATTTTTAAACCTGGAGGCTGGAGTTTTTGAAATAGTTGTTATATTACAAGAATGTACACACAAAACAGTTTGATTATATTATTAAATAGTATAGTAGATAATTATAATAAATGAAAAGAACACTATAATACATTACACTGCTTTTGGAAGCTAAAATACGGCCCTCGTGAAATAAGATAAGATATGTTTTGTCTATGCGGTGTCTAGACAACGACTGTAAGATAATTTGATTGTTTAATAATATAGTTTATTAAATACCTTTAAATATGTTTTTAATTAGTTAATTGTTTATGTATTACATAATATGTTCATTTTTCTAAATTAATTTCTAATGTGATATTTATCATATTGTTTAATATTGAATTAAGAAAATGTATTAGTGCAAAAATACTGTAAATTAAAACGAAGACGTATTTTATAATTGTGATGACTTTTTACTTTTTCATTAAACACCATGTTGTCGTAATCTCAAGATTAGTACAATATTGTTTACTTCTTGTAAGCCAGCTGCAAATAGTCATAGATACTATGTGATAGTGTAAAGTTGTTACGATGTCTTAAATTATTTCATACTATTATTACAATCATTTTTATTTGTATTAACATTTGTACAATAATACAAAGTTTAATAACACTAATAATAATCCAACAGCCTGTGTCCTAGCCATAATTATCTTATAATATTAGGGCTCAAAAATAGTCAATACTATATAACCTCTCCAACTGTGTAGTGTTTCATGTGACTTCCACCAAGTATTAATTAATTGTCTTACTCATTCCTTCACTCGATCCAAAATACTTTTATCATAATATTAAATAAAACAATCATTATAATGGCAAGTTATTGTAAAAATAACTTGAAATAATATTGGCCATATTATACTATTATATATTATATTTTTAAGTAGGTGATATTATAATTGTTTAATTCAACAATAAAATATTTAAAACCTTCTCCTGATGTTAAAGAATGAAGGAAGTACATATTATTATAAATGTATATTTTTTATCACTATAGTATGAACAAAATAGTACATCATCGAAAATTATCTGCACAGTATCACACTGAATAAATCGAATTGTTTACATGTAATTCTTCGGCTACCTTTCAGACACAATAAAATTAATGATACTTGATTATTATTTATTGTATAAGGTCTAATAGTAGGTTTTTTCCGATAACTTGTAGCCGTAGTTTAATGATAAAAATAATGCGCAAACATATTAAAATTTAATTGATCGTATTCAAGATAATATATTATATTGGAACAATGATATCGTGTTATCATAATATCATTATTTATAAACGTAACATCATATTCGTAGAATACAAAAAAAAAATAAAAAGATCTTTGCAACTGTCACTAACCTTCTACGTATAATAATTATTGCTCCAAATATATTATTTTATTATTTTTATTTTTTGATATTTCACTCAGTTTGGTACTGCTTAGTGCTTAAACTAATTGAATACCTACTTTTTATATTATTATCTAGACAATAAAGTTTTTGTTCTTAATCGGACAAATTATAAGTTGTTATTTATGGACCTGAATAAGTACAAGCTTGTATATTTTATTCATCAATAATTACAAATACATATTTTATTAAGAATATAAATCATAATGCTGTATTAATCAGCAAACTTTTCTGGTCCTAAGATTACGCACCAGTGCAACTTTTCCAGAACTTCCAGAAGTGTCATTTATAATACAGTGACGAACGCTCATATTATTATTTTCGTTCCGGTTTGGAATGATAAAATGGCTAATTTCGTTAAAAAAAACCGTATATGTATATTCTTAAGATTTCTTGGTTACACAATAAACTACTTACGTGCAACCTTGTTTTAAATTTTCAATCCTTAGCTATAAAAGTTGAACATTTTATACATTTTTAAAAACAAAATAATGTATAAATAATCAATTTGATAAATTATCAAAGTTTCAAATGTCTACGGTTATTCGTTTTTGAATTACATCAAAATAAGAAAATTGCTACATGATAAATCAAGTGAATATCTAATAACGTTGTAATAATTTGAACTTCAATTTTTTGATGTTGATTACACGTAAACGTAAATATTAATTATTGTAATAATAGATTTATTTAAGTTAATAATCATGGTTAAGAAATTATCTTGATAAAAGTTATAACTTAAATAGTTATCAGTGTTATCACTTATCGATAATTGGGTTTTTATTATTCGTTTTGCTTATTGAATCTAAATGATAGCGTTACGGTTTATAATTTTTATTATTGCATTGCAGTATTAAGTATTTTCATAACATGTTCTTCATTAGTAACTACCTGAATTATTAATAATAAATAATAATCAATAACACTATTATAACATTTTATATAATATATTCTGTTTAGGTTTAAATTAATATGAAATAACCATCAAACATAATAATTAAATAGCAATTAATACTTAACAATAAATATAAAACATTAAAGCTTTTCTTTTAATTTAGTTTAAAATTGTTTTTTAAAGATGTGTAAAGAAACTCTTACATTGTATATAAGTTTTTTATAATTCGTATTCTATACAGTACACAAAAATTATATCTCGCTCTAGTAAGTAATATAGTAACTATGTATTATAACTAAATATTAAAGCAACTATTTTTTAATCTATGACTTTTTTTTATATTTCACGAAAGTAAACTTTATTTTATTTTAAAACAAAGCCCAAATTGTATTTTTGACAGGGACTGACAAATATTCCTTGAAACAAAGTATCTGGGTATAATATCATACTAGATACATCAATGTTTACTGATGACACAAAATACATTCAACATATTTGAAAAGATATTAGATACATGCTTATAAGTACGGTACGTTCTCAAGGTTATGTAATACATTAACTAAATAATATTATTAACAAGAAACGTGATTGCGGTAACGGACACTTAGGTATGATACACGGGTCGAGCGCGTGTTAAAATCACTCATGATTATATTATATTGACGGAGTAGGAAAAACGTGTGTGACAGACCATGTCTCTGGAGCTGATAGCTGTACCATCCAATATACGTATCTACAGAGTGTGTGTGTATTTGTTGGTAGACAATTATAAGAGAATTAATCGAAAAGCTATCCAACAACGAACACGTGAACGCAAAATGAAAATAGCAATTAACAAAATTCTCTTTTCCAACGGTCGTTGTTATTATTACGCCTCGAAAATTTCGTAATCGGTCACTTTAAAAACCGTGTTTGTCGCCACTCGCCCTCGTCACACTAACTCTCATGAAAACAAAATTAAATTTCCGTGAAGTCGTTTTAAACCCGTCGCCACTGTGCACGCTTACCGATACGGGAAATCGTGTGTGGCAGTAAATATAATATAAGCAAATATTTGCTCTGTCAAGCGTTTACAAAACTCATGGGCTGACTTAAACTAGCGCCGACTATTAAACAATGCAATACTGGGAATCGTTTTCGATATGCGACTCGATGAGGGAAGAAACTTTTTATGGAATGAAAATCTTTTTTAAATATATTTCAAGATTTTTCAAACCCCTTCGGAAAGAATTTAGAAAAAAACATCAACCCCCGGAAAGTATATCGTGAACTATCCGTCCAATTTCTCGACGTGTCCGTACAGCCAACTCAGCATTTCTGTATAATATAAACCATTAGCTGGAAGTATACGTAGTACTGGCTATAATATAAACGTGATCGGAAACAGTAAACGACTGAATTTAATCAAAACCCGGAATCCTCAGAAGTATAACAATAACTATACGCGCTTCCCGAGTATTGGACAGTTTCGATAAAATAGCTGGAAGGGTTTTTTTTTCTCATCCCGTTCAATCACAAAAAAGTAACTTCCTTATCCATGTAGTGATATCAGAACACGCTGACCTAAGAATCGTATTGAACACGGTCTGTCGAGACGTTGGCTGGAGATCCGTCGCACGACTCGCTCGTTAAAAATGATTCATCATCGTTTCATTACATAATATTTTTATTCATTTTTGCATTGAAAAGTATGATAAAGTTGACGGCTGATTTGTTATAACACTAAAATAATTTAATAATATAAGTGCCATTTTATTTATTTCCATTGCACGAAGTACAACAATGAGATTATTTTGCACACAGTCTACTACAATGATATTTAAATATAATATAATAATATGCTACAGAGACGGTTTTTCTGTCGTCGTCATATTTCGAAAATGGGTTATGCTTATAGAAGGTTGTAGTAGTCACTGTACTTATAAATGTAATAAGCATAATATTAAAAAGACAAGATTTTTAACTCGGGGAGATGATTTTATTAAAAACGTTTGATTATCCTATTATAAATATATTAAAAATGTACTAGAGAGAAATAATTAAATTAGTTTTACTGTCAATTTTCGTGACAGCTACTAAAAGAAATTTTTATTTTTTGCGAACTTTACATAGTTTACAAATAAAAACTTATTTGTAGAGATTTTTACCAAATTATATCCATAGATAAGTGTTTTGCTTATTATAAGTTGTTAACTTTCCATAAAAAGTATACCATGCTTACTTATAAGCTACTGAGATATTAAATAAATTGTTAACGACATTGAATTCATTTTTAATAACTCAAAATATCAACAACCGTAAAACAACGTTATAATAATGTGGAAGATTAGACAATGGTAACTAATCTAAAAACTGATAAATAATTTTTTATCTACACTCAATCCATATTATGAGTTAATAAGCGGTAAGATCAATTGCAAATTAAATTTCAACGGTTCAATTTTTATGACATTTTTAATTAAACTAGTTGGGCGGAACAAATTTGAAAAATATCAAATTTAAATACGAATTCAACACATGTGGAAGTGTAAAATGTTATTAAATCCTTCATTATTAGGATAATCATTAACCAACCAGTTTAAAATAAAATAAAATCGTCTCAAATAATCACCGTTACATATATAACCTCGCATATATTACACTTGGTTGTATACTAACATTTTTGCTCTATATGAATCAAAATTTAAGTCGTGAATCCCTCTGTGATATTTTGCGCTCGTATATAATATTCAACGGTAGGTACCTACTTAGCCAATAGGTATATCAACTGCGGAAAATGTACACTCGTACTGTGTACTATTCTTAACTCTGTGTGCAGTGTGTTAAACTGATGCATTCAGACTATATTTGCATATGAATATTATGATGTTATACAGTAGTACTGTACTGGTACTCTTTAAATGAAATTCAAGTACGCACTTATATTTTCCATCGTCTTAATATATAGGTTAAAAGTCACAGAAAATATGAATTTAACGCGCACTAAAACATTGTACGCATGTCTGTAAAACGTTTATAATATTACAAATGTGAGCCTGTAATAATATCATCATGCTCTCGTTATAGTCCAAAGTCGTGGGATCTCATGCAGGACCGAGTGTAAAATTAATGCAACGATCTCCGCACCGTTATTATTAACGCCAACAGACTTACACAGTACGCCAAAAACGGTTTGTAGTGGAGTTTTCGATTCACAGTGTTCACATAATAACTGTCATTGTTGTAAAAAATAACCTGTAGCAGCTATTGCATAACATTATTATGTATTATTATTTTAACGAGCCGGAAATGAATACAAATCGAATGTACGTTTAGCTGTCGTATTATACGAGAACTGCAGATTAGGTTTTTGTTTTTCGATTATTTAAACATCGAAACTGAAAATCAAAATAATATTGCTATTCATTTTCTGAAACATAATTATCAACTAGTTACGCATTTACTCAACATGATATCAATCTTTGATTACAACCGATTTGAGTGCACAAAGCCTGAAATATATCATAATTTTGTAGGTACCTCGGAACGTTCACATTATATAATTATGTAGTAATAAGTTATTGTCGGTCGCTATAGTGTTATGATTAAATTAAATATATTAAAACAATATTAATATAATAAGCATCATAATATTATTATACATACGCTATTTAATTATTTTTTTTGTTTTCGATTTAATTATGGTTGGCAAACTATTTACAAAAGCGTGTCTTGCTATTAGTTTCGCACGTTTTAATTACTAGAAAACTATTTACCTATAAAATTTTTTGTAATAACAAAATAATAATGTTTTGGAATAAACGTAATTTCATTAAAAGGCAAGTAGGTAGTATAATTATTATATTTATATAGGCGAACAGAAACACTATTATTTTAACATATTATTATAGCAAAAATATTATCATAACCGTTTCAACTGGAGTACCTATTAGAAACATAAATAAAGTTAAATTTATTTGAAATTTAATTAATTTTCAACAAGTATTATTGTTGTGGACATTCTTGTAATAATAATTATTAATTAATATTATATTTATAATAATGTATTTTACAATTGTGACCAAAATCATCTACCTATATGATCTACCTAATATATAATCATATACCTAATATTCTGTGTGCTTCGATATTTAAAACAGATGCTTTTGAACCTTATTGTACTTCAAAATCTAAAGTTTTCAAAAACAAAACCTTAAAGTAAATATTTTCGATAATATTTTTATATAGGTCACTCGTTAAATGAAAGGCGTTATATTTATTTCTCATTACGTTTTAATAAATTGCAACAAACAAATTCTCCAAAGTATTTGTGCTTACTTTCTATACGAAGCCACTAATGTCAAACCAATTTTTATAGAATATCCTTTATGATACTAAAACAAATACTTTTTGTTGTTGTGGTATATTTTATTACGTAAAATCAAATGAACAAAATATAATTACATGTATACAAACTTTTAATTGGATACCTTATTGACAGTCGATTCATTGTCGACAAATTGATAACATCGCCGTACAAATTAGAATATTTTATAGTAAAATGGAATAATATATGTGTTCGACTTTTTCTACTTTTCTCCCTATTTGTTTTATGTTACTTAGCTCAACTAAATCACGAAAATCCTATACATTTAATCACACGGCACTTATGATGTATTTATTATTAATATAACTCTCTTTAAATATTGTCATATATTTTATACTATCTATGATATTGTTCTTATGTTTAATATTAAAGTCTTAAAAGCTAAGAAGAATAATGTTTTTTTTTCGTTTGAAACTCCGTTTTGAGTCTGGCAAGTATAGAAAATGACATTCCACGCATAATAACGAAATTATTAGATTTTCATATGGTAATGGTTTATTTTAAAACTGCGCTCTATTATGTAAAATATGAAAACTATAAATTGTTTCGGTTATAAAATATTCGTAAAAGAATAGTAATATAAACATGATTGTACGTGCAAAATATACCCGACAATTATTTAATTTACACAAAAAGTGTTCCTGCTGTTTTAGGTCGGAATTAAGGGAAAACGTGATGACCCACCCTGCATTCTAAGGTTACAGATAGTACTCACTTTCTCATGTCCTTCAGCGACGATCTCCTACTGGAGCAAATCGGTACGTCCTTGCCGATTTCCTGAGTGCGCAATACGCTCCGGGTCTTGGCCCTGGCAAAGTCGTGCCGTCGACATCTCTTTGAGTTGGACCTGTAAATCTGGGATACAGACAGCGAATTGGAGCCGTTAACCAGGATACTGGGCGCGTTCGGGGATGCAACCGGTGACACCTGCTGCACTGCCAACCCGTTGGCTGGACTCACGTTACCCGAAGAAGACGTGGATGTGGCTGACGAGATGTAATCGTTGATGTTGAGGAATCCATGTGAAACGAGCCATTTGTTGATCAAGTCCAGTTCGATTTTTCGGAGGAAGTAGTCCTGACAGTGGTCTGGGTGGCTGTCCAGCCATTCCTCGACCACTGACAGTGTGATTTGTGTCATGTTGTCGCTGTTCAACGCCACGACGTCGGTCCCTTCATTCTTCCGCATGCATCAACGTCCACAACACAACGGACAGAAACCCAACAGTTGTTAGGTTTTGGCGTGCAAATGGCTGGGTAGAAAACATAATATAAAATTAAATTACAATTATATTGTGTGTGATATCATAATAGTATGATAATTATCGTATAATACGTTTATACATCGAAGATATTGGGTTTTATTAGTATTTAATACTTAGTTTTGCTTAACTATAGCTTAAATAGAAGTCGGACAGGCTATTAGCTGTATTATAAACTTTTACTATTATTATTATTTACAGAATATGTAAACTTACAATCATATTAGCAACAGCAATAGTATATTTGTTTATTATTTAAATAAGTGTACACCGAGTCAAAATCAATACGTAAGTTACGCTTTTGAGTCAAATTATAATGTATTATGGTTTCATACTCAATCCAAAAATGTTTTCAAATATAATGATTTTCATAGTAGTTATCAAATTAGAGTAAAAAAAATGGAATTAAAAACAGTGACAAGTAAACTACTGGAAAGAAAAATAATTAATAACATTTTATAATTTAAAAATTAATTCGCTTGATTCCAAGATCTCACTGTTTACAATATAGACAAAATACGGTTTCAATTTTTTTTTTTAAACTACCCATAATATGATTTTATTATAACTGTTGTACGCGGCGTCATGTATAGGCAATATCGCTACACCCTGTGGCTTTTTCAGTTTTCTTGTCTTACACCTCAAGAGGACGCAAAGTGCTGTCTCCGTCATACAGACACGTACAACATAGCAATCATTTCGAGTTCATTAAAATCAACATAGTGTTAGCAAGGTTACTATTCATATAACTCAAAAGGTAAACATATTCTACATGTTTATAGAGCTTCTCGATTTTTACGATTTTTTAATTTTCAATATTTTACAAACGCATGCCTAACTGACTTAAATATTGAAACGCCATACAAAACCATCGTACACACACGGATAATAATCTTATATTTAAGTTTGATGGTAAGTAACTAAGTAAGTTATCAAAAAAATGAAAACTGTCTACACAAAATTGGTTCTGCTGATATCAAATTTGTTATGTTATGTATTTTGTACAAGTACATTACAGCGCAATTTGGTGTGATATATTACACCCAATATTTATATTTGTGGTAAAAGATAAAAATATATGAAAATACAATTTAAGTGAATAAATTAAGTAATATTAATTGATTAGTGTATAGATAAGATGTTGCCCTAGAGGTACTGTAAATGGCTACTCGGTGATTCATGGAGTAGATTTTACTGTACATTTTGTTACCACTCAATGCAATTTTAGATAACTAAAATAGTGAAACAAATAATAATCAAGCAATAATTAAAAAAAGAAACAATTATTTTTAACATTTAATCACATCATCAAAAATCACGAACACTTTTTTTTTTTTTTTTTTTTTTTTTATTATAAAAGCCGCTAGTATAGACTATGATAGCTTGACAATTACATAGTAAGAATAAAACAATATAAAATTGAGATTAACAAAAAATTAAGTACTTATAGGTATATACTATATAATAAAGCCAGCCTCCTGTATAAAGGCAATTATTGTTTTGATAGCTGTTTCAGAATTAGAGTTTAAGATGGAATAAAGATTGATGGGAATATTAAGAGACATAAGAATGTTGAAAAGAATTATTAGTCTTTTAAGTCGGAGAGCAGGGCAGTTAAATAAAATATGAGGAAGGTCACGTATATACTCATTAGGATGAAGTGTGCAAAGTGTGCAAAGTGGCGAGTCGTTTAGTCCAAGTTTAAATGAGTGACTAGGTAATAATGAATGTCCTATCCGTAAACGATTATACTGGACTATATGAGACCTTTGTAAATTTAAGTTATTAAACCAGGTTTTTTTTTGATATTAGGCGTTGTATGTCTGTATCTCGAAGCGAATTCAGCAGGTAAGTTATGCCAATGGGAAGACCATAGGTTAGATTGGTAGTGTTTTAAAAATGGGATAAAGTCAGAATGTGGTAGATGTGTAAGAGAGGGACAAATTAGACGGGAGGAGGATTTAGCTAAATTATCAGCAATCTCGTTACCTCGAATACTAGTGTGACTGGGAATCCAAAGGAAGTGAATCGTGTAGTTAGATTGATTGAGGTTGAAAATAAGTGATTTGATACGAAGAACAAGAGGGGAGATGTCAGAGTTGAAAGGGTTGGAAACTAAAGATTGTAGGCAGGACATAGAATCAGTGGCTATTAAATATTTATTTGGGGTGAAGTTAAGAATTAATGTTAGGGCTTCGCTGATAGCATAGCACTCAGCTGAGAAGGAGGAAGACGATGGAGGGAGATTGTTTGTGAAAGATAAATGCAATTTCGGAATGTGGAAAGCATAACCAGCAGACAGAGGTGATACCGATCCATCCATATAGATAATAATAAAATCGGGAAACTGTATATTAAGATAGTTTGAAAAAGCTGCATTTACCATGGAGTAAGACATCGATTTGAAATCATTGGAGGAAAGGTCAGAAAATTGATGACCCAATTGAGACGAACACTTATATTATGATGTTATTGAATCAAGAAAAACATGAAAATATGAAGCCTTCACTATGAAATGTTAAAACTGAAGTAGTGTAGTGCTAATTATATGGGTCATAGAAAAATATAAACCCTTATACATCTACAATACTTCCAACTGTATTATATTATAAGTATCGTTTCTCTGGTATTATTATATCATGCATATACAATTAAATATAAATTGTTAGTGAATATTTTAAGTTTCTTGAAATACGACAAAAGTACCAAATTGATTGAAAAATAGTGTTTTTTTACGTAAATGCTATCCATTGTATCGTAATACGTTTTCTGTTTTTCCAGATTTTATTGAAAAGTACTGTGAATATTTACAATTTACTTTTGACCCCTCTCTCTACCACCACACCAAATACCGGTCAAATCGAATTTTTAGCTGAAACAACCATGAAAGTTGAAGATAAAATTATATTTTCTACTTAGATAACAGTCACATATAAAAACTTTTGGGCATCATTGTAAAACCAATATATTCATCATAACATAAAAATCGTTAAAATATAATATTCGAAAAAATTATATTTGGTATTCATTGACTGCATTGCGGCAAGATGGTGAAAGATGCAGCTTTGCACAATTGCGTTCAACTGTATACTGCGTTAACATAAAAGTTAATTTAATACAAATATTACTGTTCAGACATCTTCTTAGGAGACACGCCTCTAAATACTATAAGTTATACACAATTTAGTACGATACTATTATCTCGATTCGCTGTTCATCTGCGTTTACTTGTTATTGTAAAATATTTTATTTATTATTTACCTTGAAGTGTATATAGTGCGGTTACGAGCAAAACGTTATATTTAAAATAGAAATACATAAAAAATTACAAGTTTATACTCCTGAAATATAATATATCCTGTTATTTAAACAGCCAAATGACACACGGGTAATATTTATAGTAATAATAATACAAATAATAGGTAATTCAGCGTAACAAAATCGTACGGTATACATAATGCACTGTGCACAAAGGTTGTCGAGCAGATTGTTTGTTGTGAAGGGGGGGGGGGAGGTAAGAGGGTTGTCGGTGAGAGAGAATCTAAATAACTATACCGGAACCCCCTCCCGCCCGTCAACATTTCCCCTGAAATATTTATCCCTTATTTCCGATCGGCTTCCGTGGTGCCGTGTGGCCATGCGACTGCGCGCTGACGTCACAGTGGCGATGAAACAATACCAGTAATAATAATAATAATAATAATAATTGATATTCACCGCTTGCATCAGACGTGTGTTTTCAGTATAATATATTATGCTGTACTGAGACCTCCGCCGCCCATATTCTACACGGTCTTCTTCCTCAGATCGGCTGCGGTCTTGAATTCCTTTCTACCAAAATCTCAAAAACTTCCACCCGACCCGTCCACCACCATGTGACACACTGACATGCGTGACCTTTAAGACAAGACAGCCGTGGTAGTAATCGTGAATTTAATTCGACTTGCATGATATGTTTTATAATATCCTCTTCGAAACGAGATTCTCTTACGGCTGTACTACCTACTTAATACTCCGCAACACACGTGTACAACACTCGTTACACGCGATAATATGTATATTATTGTACATCTATATTTATATAATATATATATTTTGGAGTGTATGTGTGTGTGCTACGATCAGTTTACGGTTTTTTTTCCATCGGAGAAAATATTATATTGTTTCTTGTGTTCAGACTTTAGACCGAGTTTCAAATCTATTTCTGATCGTGATGACGCCCGTTTAGGGTACGTATTCTCGATTCGTTATCCAAATGTCGACGAGTTGTAATGTCCAAAACGGTCAATATGTACCAACTTGATAGTAGTTGTTAAAAGAATAGAATTGTGGCATAAAATATGTTTCATTCTGCTTTTTTCACTTAAAACGTTAATTCATTAATAATAATATCTACTGATGATTCAGTACTCGTTGACATTAATTGTAATACTAAAAACAGATCAATTAAAATTGTATGAACACCTTAAGTTATTTTTCTTGTTAGTTCTTGTTCAACTTATACAAAATATTTACTTAATATATGTTGTTAAGGAAGTGGCGTATAAATGTGTTGTATGTAGAGAGTGTGAAAATAACGAACCTTCAGAGATGAATCATTGATGAGAAAAGTAATAAATTGTAAAAAGAAATATGAATGATGTTTGCGGGTCTTTTAAGAAAAAAAAGATAACAGAAAATAATGGCCGAAATACAATGGAGACTGTAAAGGTAGAATAAAGGATAAATATATGAGGTCTGAGAATTTTAGTCAACATCAATCTTACTCAATAACAATATATAGGTAGATAATGACCCAAGTTTTTAAAGAAATCTTTAACAATAAAAGAAATAATCTTGAATAGAAGTATAAATGAAAGTGATTTTCTATTACGTTATATGCTTAAAATTTAAGTATAAACTTAAAGAACTTTCAAGTTATAACTTGAGTAAAAGGTTTATTTTTTGATTTTAACCAAATTATAATTCATAGGCATATTGCGTTTATTAGTATTTAAATTATTATTTTAATTAATATATTATACACATAATATGTGATGTAATAACAAATATGAATTGAATTTCAGAACTAGAAAATAATATTATTTCAGTTACTTATAGTATAATAACTAAAACTAATTTATATACACTTCAATTTTCTATAATTTTTTACTATAAATCAGTAATTTACATTTGCCTAAACCAATTGTCAATCTTGTAAATGTAAAAATGTATCAGACATTATCAATTTTGGTGCTGATTAAATGCCTGATGACTATACTTATAAATTTTATCATCAGAATAATATGCGTACTATAACAATTTTATTTGGATAATAATATATTTTTTAACATAAATTATATGTTTTTTCGTTTGGATTTGCGTTTTTTGTTAATTTGTAAAGTTTTCACTGTCGTGGTTGCTTATTAACAAAAACATATTTATGATTAATAGGTTTTCCTTTTAAAGGAAAAATATTGAGTACCGTGCTATAGTTTTTTTATTTTGTTTGTGCGAATGGAAACAACCGACTATTTTGATGAAGTTTTCTAATTATTGTATGTATATTTCTTAAAATAAGTAAGAATAATTAATGTTTTTCTATTCACCCATTATAGGTATGTAACAGGTTATAATCTATTCGTAATACGAATAATTATGATTCAGTGTATTTTGGTACAACATGAATATTTTAATATCTTCTACTTAGAATTTAGATGATACATTTAATGCTGCATATTATATACATTGGACGATTTTAATTAGCTCACAATCATTATGGATTTCCAAACAAATAAACTTCACAATATTATTTGCGGTAGACGTGGTAAAGATACATAATATTACAATAGCTTTGTTTCACGTATAGAAAAATACGTTCAGATACATTAAAAAAACATAATATACCTACTGCAGTTACATAATATTATCAACCCACAGTACCTAAGTAATGCATTGTAATTACATGAACCTTAATCGGACATTACAAAATTGACTGCTTTCTTGAACCATCAACACTTAAACGTTTAATAATATAAATAAGTTGTAAGTATATAAAGTATAAAGTATATCATATAAGTGGAGTGAAGTTATATAGGGGAACCCTACAACATTTTGATTCAATGGTCACTACATCACTCACTAAAATTTAATAAGTATGGCTATAATAATGAACTACTTCTATTGTTCAAAATTTCACTTCTATATATTTAAATTCTTGGAAGTATATTCTACTTCAGAATATGAAATGGAAAATTTGTATTATTGTGATTCAAAAAAAGTTTAGAAACTATCATGCATTACATTATATAATATAGTTACTACAAAATGTTTTATTCGGGACTGCCCTTTAATATGATATCTGCCACTGATTCCATATTATATAATATCACCGATGGATATCGATGGTGACGTCAATTCAAGTACTGATCGATCGATCGCGTTTGTTTGCGTGGCAGGCTTAGAGACACGAGTAGGTACCCCTGCCGCGCCCACCTAGAACCACGCCATGACAATTATTATTAATATAATATAATTGTAGTACTTGACGCATTCCTCGACGTGCGATAAAACTTTCCAGGCACTCACCACCACCTTCACAAACCACCGACTCCGGCCACGTAGGTAAATCATCGCTCCGAGCCGGAACTATATATAAATATAATATTATATCTAGTGGAGATCTTGCGCGTGAAGTGGTGGGTGTTAGTGGAAAGGGGTTTTGCCCTGGAAGTTCGACGAACTCTGTCAGTTTGCCGGCCATAAATCCCGGAAACTTGCCGAGAACGAATGGGCTGTACACATGTGTGTATATGAGCATGCGTGCGCATTTCGATGGTGATGTAGAAAACGGTTATCTCACTCTACCAACACTCCTCGCGGGCCCTTTGCAATCTAGTTATATTTCTTTATTCTTTCTTTTCTAATGAATAAAACTTAATTTATAATCTATGAAAGATAATAAGTAAATTTAATAACAATAGATACATTAGATAGTGATGCGGGACGGCTCGAAGGGCATGAATGGGGAAACTTGTCATCCATGGCAAATCCTATTCGTTTTAATGTGTTTATAATTAATTATTATATAACAGTTTTAGGGCTGATCACGTCATCTCTGACATGTCTGCTGACTCGTACAATATTTTACTGCTCACGCGAGGGGGACTTTCACTGCTTATATGCAAACGAGTAAACCAGTCTAATACGACGACCATGCATCTTATTGTTTTGATAATACAATTTAATGACGATCAATAAACTGTGTGGTTGACGACTGGTTTTCCATAATCTATCAAAGAAAAGTTGCTACCGAGACGGTATTTTTCGCAGAACGTCCACTCTCGTATAATATAATTGAGCAATAAGTATAGTACCTATATAGTTACTAATATGTGAAATGTAAAAAAAAATGTCCATTTTAGTCATAAACTACACTTTGTATAGCAGCTGTACGTATCAACTTTAACTAACCTTAGCGCTTTTCGTTCATTGTTAATTTTTTTATAGATTTTTTGTGGTGACGACAAAAAAAATACCACTACAAAAAAAGTTATATTTATACTAATAATAAATAGAACGTCTATGCAGCAGCCCAATAAAACGTTTATAAAAAACAAATATACTGTTAGATAGAAAGAATATAGATATTTATTCTTTTTTGCTTCACCAAATATGCAATTTAAATTTACAATATATTAGTAAAATTGTGTATCTCAGACAGCTTTTCATTACAATTTTCTTCTTAATAAATTATTATTTATCATATATCACATTAAGTTGTTTATAGTATTTTATTTACATCAAAATGTATATGTTCACCTCACAAAGTTAATGTATAAAAATTATCAGTGACAGTATACTATTTACTTGTTATTTTCTTTTGACTCAGAACTTAAAACTCGTAATTATAATGCCAATACCATTTGAGAATCAATATTTAGATCTGGATTCTTAAACACAATGCATTAGGACATTATTATTTTCCATTTGTTGTTTCCAAATCTGAGTAAGAATACCATATACAATAATAGTTTGGTATAGAACTACAATAACATTTTTCAAGAAGTGCTCCAAAGATATTCGTAAATGAAAAATGTAATAATGATATGATTTCAGAAGAGAAACTCAAAAACAAGTCATGTTTACACAATATTATCCACACGGGTGGATAAAACTAAAACACAATTCCGTGTATTTTGTCCGCACGAATCGTTTGAGATGATGGATCTAGGATAATTAACAAGCACTGACAATATATCGTGCGTTGCGTTTGTTTAATTTTGATTATTATTATTTTAATTTGTGTCGTGGGGAATGAAAACGCATGTAACAATTACACGTGGCGTCAAACAAGACGTATTTTCTTTCGACGATCAATATTCAAGTATCATCACAATATTCTGATGTATAATTATATAGGCCAAGTGTATCGTAGAGGTAACACTACAGTTTGGTTTTTATCTTTTTTCCTGTACATAATAATAATAATTGCACATATAATGTACAACTCAATATTAAAAAACAGGGACTCATACGATACACTATACCAGAATTAATTTCTCATTTATTGAGATTTACTTAAGTTATAGAAATGAATAATACATTTAAACTTGTAAAAAAATTACACTGAAAACATTTATAAATCGTCGAAGCCGGGCCATATTTTTCTCGATGTATTATTTATAAACGACATGTTGTAGTTTCTTTTAACATCCATGTATTTTCAATAAATATAAAAATAACAAGATCAAGTTAGGTTTTATACTCGTCAGAGCAAAGTGACTTTCAGTGGCTTAGTGAGGTCCTAGTTGAATTCCAAAAACGGTGAAAACTTGTACCATCTGTAAGTACAAAAGAATCCAAAATTTAATAGTATTTGCCTACGACGTTGACGAAAATATACTAATTATTAAGTGTTTGTCAAAGATATTTAAAATTCAATAAATAAAACAAAAATAAATATATAGTTGGCACTTAAAATGCATCAATTTTAGAGCGACGAAGTATTGGTTTCTAGCTCAGATATAACCCGCTGTATAATGTCTAATAACATTGGTGATAAAATCAAGTTGTCCATCGATGTAGTTGAAGTTAAATTTATATTATATATACATATGTAGTTTATACATTTTATACTTACACAACATACATGGTATATGCCCAGTTTAAAGTAGATAGTTATTTCCCAGATGAGTAGTTGACCAATAGCCATTGACCTAATTTGGGTCTCCTATTTTCCACGGAATCGTAAAATCGATAAATATTGACTATTATAATATACACTTTTCAAAGTTATTCCTATAATAATTATTATAAACTTACAGTATTTAATTGGTCTATATAAGATAATAGTGTCGAAATTTTAATGACCAAAATCCATATTTATTATTATGTTCTGTATAAAATCATCTAGGTTAGGGTAAACGACTGGTAATATATTATGAGTATAACTTTAGTCGATTATAATGAACACCATCTCATATATAATGAGTATAATGTTCGAGCGACCTTCACAGATTTCCGAAGGAAACCGGGTTACAGGTTCTATAATTCCTCCATATAATCACCATTAAACTTTAGTCAGCAATAACCGATTTTTTAATGAATCGTTAATCGTTATAACGACGACTGTATAAGTAGTAAATGTTTTGTTTTTCAATTTAAACAAAAGAAAATAACAGTAAATCTATCAAAATATTCATTTTGTAGTTTTTAATTTTATTTCATATCAAACAAAATATTCTACACCGGTACATTATTTGTGAGTTAAATTAAATAGTAAATAACTCAATAATATTGAAAGGTTTGAATTACACGACTTGAATATTAGAACTTATCAAGAACCTTATTTTCCTTAACACAAATTTATCAAGTTTCATAATTTCAAATAATAAAATAAAATATGCTATTATGTTGAATCTAGTTATTTAACTTTAACACACAAAATATTGCAACACAAAACCACACAAAAAAAAAATGAATTTAGAAATTTAAATAAATACAACTTCAAAATATATCATATTATTTTCAAAAAAATTATTAAAGTATGAAAATGTAAGTAGGTATGCCAGGTGTGTACTATATGTAGATAATAATTATCATTAATTAATCAAATAAAATACCTATCTACCTAAAAACTTTGCCAGGCAATTTTGCACATTTATCTATTGTTATTTCTATATAAAAAGCAATTCAAATTATAATAAATAAATTATGTATTCATTTTTCAGAGCAAATTGAACAATATTTAATATCGTTGAAAACACAATTAAAAAAATGAGAAAAAAATGTCTAATTTATTATTCCAATAGTGAACTTTTTAACATAAAAATGAATCAAATATAAAAATTGACTATAGGACTTTGGGCTATACTTCGAAATAAATGTTATATTAAAATCAATCTTTTTATCATAAGCTTTTTCAATTTTATACACTATACAAACGAACTTTAATGTTTAGCAAAAGTATACAGACACTGTCATAATAAAATATTATTAAAATTTGTAAGATTTGTAAGATTTTAACAACGAGAAGAGTCGAATAACAATGTAGCTGAAGACGAACGAACATTTAATAAAAAAAAAATTTAATAGGTACAAAAGGTGAAGGGAATCGTGAAAAAGACACAATGAGAGCAAACAAAATGGCGAATGGAGCAGAAATAGTACCGAATGCGATGCGTGTCTTAGTATATTTGTAAACGGGATTAAGTAGATTGTTAAATTTCTTTTCAAAAACGAAATTATTTGGCTGACCCAGAGTTTCTCCGGCATAACCAGAGAATCGAATACGACGAGTTTACCCTATTGTCTGCATTATGGTAGTATACATATAAATGTCGGTTCACTATATGACACGACTTGAAAACGAATCCGATTTTTACCGCCATGAAATTGAAATCTACAAAAGTATTTTATTTTTCAATGAATAAAATAACATCAGAATAATACATCATCTTGTTATGATATCGCACGGTGGATGTTATATAATGTTATTTGTACGCGAAACAGAGGAGTATAACCTTTATATGAAAACGCAGAATATAATATAATACCAAATATATGTAATAATATATTGTACCTACTACGAATGACATACCTATTTTTCTTCAAGTAACAACGGCATAAATAAAATTAAAAAAAACAGAATATCGTGATGATATATTATCATTACGGCACATATTTCAATATTTACTTAATAATCATATTGTAGTATGATGTACGGGTAGCTTCGAGAACTTGCTCAAACCAAATATGTTATTGGATTATTGACGCACCACCTGTCACCAGTACCTGCGATATATTCTATCGAGAAATCCCGTAAGTCCCCGTGGTGGATTATTGAATAATTTGTTTTACGGCTTAATAAAGGTATATACGTGTTGAACGATCGAAACAAACACGACGCGGAAAAATCGAAATACTCCGTTAAAACACCGTTTTCCCAAGCGTCTGCCTCGAGGAAGGGGACCGCGGTCTGAAGACGGTCTCAAACGTGATCCAATTCGGATACCCGTCGTTGCAGCAATCATCAGAGACTTTCGAAATGGCGATAAATTCACCAGGAAAACAAATTGCCCGTCGAGTTTAATAAATATTTTATTGCCTATAGGTGTGACGATTGATTTTTACGACTGAAAACACAATAAAAAACGATTTGTATTCGTGGTCACCACTGAAGCGGTCCTACAACTTATAGATCCAAATTAGTGAATCCCGTTTTCAATTTTTTTTTTTTCACTTTTTACTATTTACTTATAATGATATACTAATTTTTCTGTACGAACGCAATTCTTATTATGTTTAATTTATGTTTAATACCGTTTTTGCTTTTATTTTCACTTGATATTATTTATATACCAATATTAGTATAGACTTTATTCGGTTTAATATATATTAATACAATATACGTGCAATACGTTTTTGATATTTATTTATGAAACATTATATGATGAAGTACCTTTACTCGGGGGCTCTTCATTCTATTATTTTCGTATTATTATATATCTTATCGATTAAGCTTATTATTCAGCTACTGTAACAGATGGCTTAAATAAAAAATGATGTTGAAAAAATAAAATGTTATATTTTAATATTATAATACCCTGGGCCTTCACAACCAATTTTCTTGGCATCAATAATATCTAATAATCCAAAATTAAATAGTATAAAATATATAACATTTTCCGGTCCTATAATATATAAGAAGGACAATTTCAGTTGAAGATTAACTAATTACTATTTATAATGTTTGGTGACTTGAAACGGTTTTCTCTTTAACAACATAATAATTACAGGGATCACATAGTATTACTATCATACCACCAAATGCGCACTTGCGGGAGTGTTTTTAAATGCTTAACCTCTACGGTTCCAGCTGTATTTGTAATGTTCAAACGATTCGATCTCGATATAAGGATATCCAACTTAATAATTTATTGTAGTCTTAAAAGATAAATAATGTGCATAATATAATAAAGGTAATGTACTTCGTGTCTTTGCGTATGTGTCGAAATCCAATTTATGAGACTATAATGTATTACAAGTTACAATACAATAGAGAGTATTTTATTCCCGTTAACTTTATACCCGACAAAGTAAATTACATCAGTTAAATCATTACTTGTTGTATGTATTAGAAATAAAGTTTTTTTTATATCTTTACATATAAATATTATTTATAACACGTAGTTAACATAAATGTTTTATTAATTTTGTTCGTGTTTATATTACATTGTTATATCAATTATTTGTAGAATTAATTTTCTTAATACTCAAAATATTTCTGAGTTTTAAATGTTTATCTGGGACTTAAATTACGTAGCATAGAGTGTGCATAGTGTAGACGGTGTAGTAAACTATAAACGTTGATTTTACATTCATAATACGCAATAATAAAAACAATATCGTATATATTATTATTTGTTTTGATTTTTCACGACAACTATTCTAAAAACAACACGTCAAAGAATGTATTAAAATTAAGTATAGGTATTATATTTAGGGAAATTGAACTTAAAAAATGTTATCTCAGTGCATCATTGTATACAATGAATTCAATGTACATTCTTTATTAAAGAATAAAATCTCCAGACTGGCTGTTGTCAACTGTCAAGTTATATAATATAATATTTTTAACCGATGATTCAACATTCATTGGTCTAAATGCCAGTTTAGGATATTATTGTAATATTATTTTCCTAGAAGGTGAAATTACTATACACATTAAGTGGACTCCATTAACATCTCAAAGAATAAATAAAAATAAATATATATATTGATGGACACTGAGATCACATCTACAAAAATAAATATTACTTTTAGAAAATTAAATATACTTGAAAGTATATTAAACTTAATTCAAAACTGAGAAACTTGAAACTTGTCATGCCTCATGCATTAATATTTATTTTATGATATAATTTCATATTAACCAATTGAACCAGACGTGAATTACCCATTGAAGGTAGCAGTAACGAAGCAATACATGTTCAATCTAATAGTTTAATAATAAGTCACAGATGCTTTTTGCTTTACATGATAATTTGTAAACAAAATTATTTGCATGCGTTTCTATATGTTCGTCCATGTACAAAATAAGCAACCAACCATAAAATATCGAGTTTTAAAGGGAAAACTTAAGTTTTTAATGTTATGAATTGCATCGAAGACAAACACATTCTGGCAAAAGTTTAATGACAGCGTATAGTTCAAACTGTCCATTAAGAAATTTCACGAAGATTGCATGCCATCTCAACAAAGTATAATAATATATTCCTTTAATTTAATGTTTGAAATGCATCCTAATTTATTCTTGATCACATTAGTTTTATATACATAACAACATATGTCTTACGAATACTCGATACTCGACGAATAAAATATACATAATGAATAAATAACAAAATTACATTTTTTTTATTTTCGTTATGACACTAACGGAAATTGATATGGTTTTCAATCTATCTATAGGTATATAATAAAAATGAAAAGATGTCCGTTGGTAACCGAATCAATCAAGGACGGCTTTACCGATTGGCTCATTTATTTTTTAAAAAAATAATAAAATAAAATTTTTTTCAGTTACATCAATTACATATTATTATATTATTTTTATAATTGGGTAATAGAAGTATAGTATATGTATACATTTTTTAACAAATATATATATTATAGTGAATATGTTATAAAAAAAAAACAAATTTTTGACCGGGCAGGGCAGCTAGACCAAAAAACTACTTAACTGTTTTCAATACAAAGTTATACCAATAAATTCCTCAAGACTTAGAGGATGTGCATATCTTATTCTTTCCCCTTTTAAGAAGCTAATGGTAGCTACTTATTTTGTTTATTTATAGGATTGCTATTATTTGGTTACATATTATATTCTCTAATTGAAACAGCTGATGGCATAATACCTAATTACTTGTAAGAGTAAGGAGAACGTTGAAAAAAAAGTTTCCAGTTTAAAAAATAAATCAGCATTACAATAACTAATACAATATACCTAACTCATTTTGCATGCATGTCGATGAAATAGGTTGTCAAGATTTGCCCATCTTTTACAGTTCACGTTTATATTATCCAGATGCTGTATATGTATTTACATAAGCGGTTTGCTCGTTATCCGTAGGCTTCAGTGAACAAAAATCAACATTTATACCGTTCAAAAGCTGTTATGATTTATCGACACTGCCAGATATAGGAACAGATTCAACACAACGCATCTTTCACGTCCGATTTTTCTTATCTTATTCAATGTATATACGCTTGAAAAATCGAACCATTTCGTGAAACTTTCTAACACCTGAAATAATACGACGTTTTGAGATTTCTTCGAGGGTGCAGTGTGAAGATTTAACGAAAATATTTCTCGACGAAAAAACAACGGGACATCGGGCGAGACGTTTAGGTAATTTTTGTATTCTTCAAACCTCGAGGGTAAAGATGGAAACTGGCCTAATAAGTTACGACCTAGTATTGCTGCCTTCTTATCGGTTTACGCACGTTCAATGGATGCCGTTTCATTCAACAACATAAATAAAATCGATTGAAAATATAAACGTGTTTGTTGACGATGTCAACGGATTGGGATGACTGACTTTTATTGATCGAATCGGTGATTTGCCGTTTTTTCGTGCGCCGTGCATTTCGATAAATTTGTCAACTGTTTTATGAATAATTACACATTAGAATATTGCACAACATTTGTATTTAATAAACTCGGTTTAAGATCTTGCGTTGTTATTTCCGTTACGATTTCCATATTTTATTATGATGAAAACGTTGTTTGTGCATACAACTGCTCGCATTATAGTTAAAACTATACAGAAACATACAGAAAACACGACGTGGTGTACACAAAAAAAACAACACCAGGATTTAACATCAAGGACACGCGTGTAAAATATGATAATTTTTTTTTCTATTTTTAACTTTCGACGTTTACTCCGGCTTACATTCACAGTAATTCGTTAGTGCGCGGGGCGTTGTTATTATTTTATGGATAAACGAAAGTCCATATATTTTACTACGGTGGAGTCGGTGGCGCGGTCGGAGGTGGTGCGCACGTAAAGCATTTAAAATTATATATAGGCACTTGTGCGGGACATGGTAAATATACAGGATGGTGCATTTTCAAAGCTGTAATCGTTAGTATACCTTTGTGGCATGACATGTTGAACGGTTCCATACTGTATAAATGCATAAAATAACATAAAATATGGATGTTTTTCTTTTTTTGTTTGTGAATATTGTTCTTTGTCTATGCTATCATACGGGTTCGCGTAATCGAGTTTTTAATTTAATACGACAATACGGTTTAAAAAAAAAAAACGAAATGTCGCACTCCAAAGACCCAAAAACCCGTCAACATCGAAATGTCCTGTCGTTCGAACTCCCACTGTGTTTAACGAACCTAGGTCGGTCGAATTTTCCGAATTGGTACCCGGATCATTCCATATGTAATATTAACCGAAATAGTACCGTTTAAAAATATTATATATAACTTTATTTATTTAAAACTACTACATTTTTTTACCACATTCTGTCAGATTTTTGAATTTTTATGGTTGTGAAACCAATTCGGATGTGTGTTTCAGGTTTAGCGACAGTTTATTGTTGGATGTAACCGACGTTTTTCGTCCATAGTTAGCATTTGGAGTCCTCAAACAAAAAAAAAAATAGAATAACGAAAAATAGAAGATATAATACCATGTTTAAATGACATAATATGGACAATATGGTAAACTATGACTTGGTTGGTAGGGGGTGTGCACAAATGCACAATTAAGTCGTAAATGCACGTCCTCCATGCATAAATTAAACTCACAACTATACATACGAGTACCTGCACCCCACACAATAACTTGATTGCAACAATAAATTTGTATTAACATTTTTTTTTCTTATAATAAGCTTCATAATTACTTATCGGTACATCTTTTTGCAAGTGTGTATGTTTATGTGTATATATGCAGGAATGTCAGAACAATCCTTCTCGAGAAGGTCGTATATGATCGTAATTGTATTTGTAGTACCTGTGCAGTAAAATATTATATATTAATATATTAGTAATTTTTGTTCTTTTTAAAATTGTACGATTGCTATTCGCTAAATATTACCGCTGCCGATACGACGGTAGCGTGAGTCTGACAACTCGAGTATAGGTATACACTCGCAGTCGGAGCGAATATTAACAGCAATAACAACAGCTGCTGTAAAGTGACTGTATGCGCCTCCGATTTCTTATTGTTACCCAAATTTTAATCGGATTGCCGTTCTAAATGCGTTGGCATTGTGTAAGCTCGGTGCGATGAAATTTGCCGGGCAAGGGTGGAGACGGTGGACGACGACCGTACGGTCAGGGCGGAGGGGTGACGCGATGGACGTGTCGGGAATGACGATCCGTGGAAGGTTTTTATCCCAAGGTTGCCGCCGGAAGACGGTCCAAAACGACATCGAGTAATAATATTATATATAAGTGAATTTTCCGTCCTACGTATATTCTCCACCCCACCGACCGTCGTCCCCCAGACATTCCCTGCCCGGCGTTCGCGCGGTTATCGCCGAGAATTATAAAATACTATTAAAATATATACCTTAGACGCGTCACGCGTATTTCCGCGTCGGTTGTTTGTCGACGATAATATTCACAGCAGGCCACCGAGGCAGTAAAAAAATATTAATTCGACGTCCGTTTATTATATCCGGCAAATTTTCTCTACTGTTCCGGTCTGGTGTGAATATACGATAGGATTTCTGCAATTCATGTCGTTATAATAAGTATATACGCGAGTGAACTGGATTTTTCCGTCACCGATGCGCGACTTGGCGTGCTAATTTCTATATCCCATTTTTGGATTTTCGCGTGTCAACCCCCAAAACATCTATGAGAATTGGTTGTACACTTCTATCGGAAAAATCGATGTTAAAACAGTTTGAAAGGTCTTTTGTTTTCTCAAAACGAAGGAAAAATGATTTCATTATTATTACGTGACGTGATTTTTCAGACTAGATCCCATGAACCCATGTGAACACAAGTGAACAAATTTTCAAAGGACTGAACACATTTCGTAGACTCCCTTACAATACTCACGTTGTTATATCATGTTCGTGTAACGTAATTTCAATATTGTCCTTATATTTATTATATGACACAGTGAGTTCGTATATTTTCATAAAATAAAAAATAACTTATGTTCAATAAATAAAAATATATTTTTTTACAGTACGATATTTCATACAGTTTTTGGCGTAGGTAGATCACGAGCATGTACGACAACAACAAAATAATAATATATTTTGGTAATATTTTGCAGCGGAAACCGAAATCTATAAACCCACTATGTATGCAAATTTGTGTAAACACCATTTTTCTCGTTTCAGACCTTAGAAATTATCTACAAATATTCATACTAAAAAATGAAAAAGACAGCTTACAATCTAAATGTATTACTAAATCTTCTATCGAGTTATATCACACATTTGTTGCCTTCACTTTCTCTACATGCAAAAGCTTATGCGGTAATGAGTTAAATAATTATAAACCACGTTACTATTAATTTAGACACTATTAATACATAAACGACGAATTATATTTCGTGGAATCCAATGAGGTTGCCGGATAATAGTTATAATAGATTATTACTTCATAATCATTATATTGTGCTTTGTAGAACTTTAAATTAAATTCTACAGAATTAAATTGCTGTGACCTTTAATATATGCAGAAGATGATATTTATCGTTATAAAATAACGAATTAATTGTTTTTTTTTTTAATTAAAGTTTATATATTTAATTATTCAAAAACACAAAGCTTAAAATAAATATCATGATTTATAAAATATATATGTATAAGTTATTCATTACGTAAACACATTTTCCGAAAATAAGTTGGATGGAAGTTAATTATTTCTAAAATAGTAAAAAAACTTATGTATTTCCCAAAATATTTTGTACGTTGTTGAGTAATATTAATAGAATTTAACGTAGGTATACTTCACTTGCGTCTATATAATAATACAAATATACAATATAAGTTTAGTCTAAACCTATACAACAGTTACGTAGTGAATAAATATAAAATCATTATATTTTTTATTAATACTTTTTGTGCGTTATGAACTCAATAAATGAATCAGTATATTAAAAAAGAATTTTCACGGCAGGGGCTTTATTATTTTTTAATCCAGTTAAAGCTCAAATGGTGCTAAAAATTGACAGGATTAATGTTAGTAGGTAGGTACATATAAATACAGTGGAATAAACGCAACATTAAATTGGATATTGACACTTAAACTATTCAAATCAATAGAAAATAGGTCAAACCACAGCAGGGTTGACTCGGTAAAAATCTTACAAACTACCGATACATGACCCGTTTCATATTAAATCGCAGAACTGTATACGGTGCGAATAATGACAATAACGAACAAACCAACGAACGTCAGTAATAACGCCATAATTCACCGGTACGGAAACTGTCCACACCATACAATTACGATGATACAATGAATACATATTAGAAAAAAAAGTACTTGATATTATATCATTGCTACTAATTATTACTTATTAAATATTGGTTTATTACACATAAAGGCATTGTTCACAATTAAAACGTTGTGCTAGAAATTCGACTGTGCACACGTAAGTACCATACTATATTTACCTATTGACCTACATCATCGGCATATTATAAATAAAATATTGTTAAATGTATAATGGATCATACACATTTATTAACATATACACTGATAGTGTATATATAATATATATATATATATATATAAATTGTGTATATTCATAGACGACTATTACAAAATCATGATCGTAAACTATCGCAATTATGTTAAACTTGAAAAACTTTTCCGGGGCACGTAATTCCAATGGTAGTTCAGGTCAACAATTTCCTGTCCTATGATGCGATCTATCACGCTGAGCGGTGAGTGATTAGCAAGTTGATAATATTGCAATATATTATATGATACCTATAATAACTATAAAGCCAAAGTTTAAGGTATCATGATCGTTGGTAGTGTGTTTATGTATAGGTTGTGTTTAGAAATTGCAAATCGGGTCATTTGCCCATTCGATTTGTTCAGAAAGCACTTTTATATTGTATGTTTATAAATAATTTGTATAAATGTTTTAATACTGTGACAGATGTTGTAAATATACTTTAGTGTGGAGCACTTAACAGACAACTTTATGGCATTTTATACTATTCCATCTCAATAAAAACAAATACAACCAAATATTCAGTACGAAATAGATGTATTGTACTATAGGTACTTATAGCAAACACATATAGCACAACACGGTCAGTTGATGTGAGCTTATAATCAATTTATGGTATTATAAATTAGAATAAAAATCCTAAAAATCCTAAAAATCCTAAAAACAAAACAAGCTATATTATGTTTAAGATCTTTCATTATTTCTGTTTATGATAAGGAAAACACACCACAACTGATTATAACTATTACGTTCATAGTTAAAATTGTGCCGCACAACAAACCATCGATTTATTAATAAACAGCTATAATATTAACCGTCTAGACGCATTCATTATTTATTTATTTTTTGTTCGTTAAATAAACTGTAGTGTCATTTCTACAAGGACAAACATTTTGTTCTCATTAAAATCTAGAATACTTTCGTAGCATTACGCGAATTGTATCTAAATAACAAAGCACCGACACGACATTAGGTGTGCATGAAAAACTCAAATGCTGAGTAACATAAATTTTCTATTGCACCCTTTCCTCGGCAAACGCGTTTTACAGACACTCGGTAGGGTAAGTTAAAAATACATACATATTTTTTTTTGAAATCGCGTGAATAAGGACATTTTTAAGTATGATTTTATGGCGTAATGTCTCGCTTTCATGGCTGAAGAACTCAAATGGAATACATTTTAAAATATATACATTAAAGTTTCGTTTTGAATACGTTTCGAGTAGGTACCTACTGTTTGTGCGTGTGTGTGTAGAATTTTACTTCAACTGTATTTTACCTACTTGTACAACTCTTATTCGTCGCATTTTTTAAATGGCTAAGACGACATTTTTCTAATAATTTAATTTAATACACCAATGACGAAGTGTTCTCGATTGCACAAGACTTTAATACTGAATTCCTAACGATATTGTAATTTTAATATAATGCATGGTATTAGAATAATTAATAACTATACTATAATAAATAATAATGGAACGATAATTTAAAAGTTTGTCATAGAAAGTACTTAATTATAACGCATTTTCAATATTATTAATGTAATAATCGAATACTATTAAAACCACCTAATTAAGTATTCAAATTAAATGTATTTTAATTAGGTAATTATAGGTATTCAAAGATGTTATGGGGAAAAAATATAATAAATAAATAAAATATGATTTCACAATAACTACTAATTTTATACCGTATGTTAAAATTAAAAATAATTAACTTCCTACTATGATTGGTAACTGTTTTGAAAAAGCATCTTATCCCAAAAATAAACAAAAATTTCCGATTAAAGTTTAGAAAAGGTATTAAAAGATAGGTGGTTAAATATTTATATTTATTTAGTAATTACTCTGCTATATGATTATTTTCCGTTAATAATTTAACTAAAACTATTAATGAACTTACTAAAGTTTAAAGTACATCACCTTTAACGTTTAATAAATCAAATTTTATGATTCAACCATAACAATTTTTAAAAGATCATATCCAAAGAAAAATATGCCAATACTTAGCTGCTGGTGCAATGAAATTGTAAAATGTTCATAGTCAATTTTAGTTAAAAATAAAGTTACAAAATATAATTTTTTTTTAAATTAAATTTATCAATCAATAATTATTAAAAAAAAAAATTAACATTTGTACAATGACATATAACATACACCACGTATATACGGATGCCGAAACCATCTGAAAATTTGTGAGAATTATTTTATGTGATACCTTGAATATAGGTACATAATTCTTGGTAAGAGGTCCAAGAAAAATAATAACTCTGGAACAATTCATAAAAAAAAAAACTATACAAACAAAATATAAAATTCGAATGGTGTTAATTTAGTTCGCGTTTCGCTATACGAATACACTGAAAATTTTTCATAATAAAAATGTGTTGGAGGAAATTCAAAGTTATATAAATGTTGTTAGAACGAGAAAATTTGAGTTGAAACACACACGTGTAATAATAATAATGGATAAAAGTCAAAGAAGATGTTTTTCACTTAGTAGAGATCTGTAGATGAGTGTAAAAATGATTACATAATCAGGTGATATAGCAGTCTCTGAAAAGTTTTCAAGATACAATAATAACGTTTGAATTATACAAACCTTCCCTTAATGTGCTGACTGAATAATGTTGGACATTGTAAATAGTTTTATGTTAAAGCTATTCCTTATCGAAGAAAACAAAATATTTTACAAGAGGAAAGTTGATTAATGTAAAATAAAATGTGAGCTAAAAACATTTTTCAACTATTATATGAATTCGGTTTGATATTCGGATTTTGATTGACAATAGATGAATATGATTGTTATATATTAAATATAACCATCCACATATTATTTATGAAGAATATTATAATTAGTACCAATAATTTCATATTTTTTTTTCGATTAAAAAAATAACAAATACAAAATAATAAAAACTAAAATATTAAAACACGAGATGACCTGTTTTATATCGGACTAACATTTGTGTTCCTAACTAAATATAATTGTTGAATGTTACATAATATCTCGTATGGCGTATAATGTGATTATTATTGTGCATGTTTATTGCGTTTAAAGTGAAACAAATTTTGAAAACAAATGTTCATACGATTAAAAGGGCTGTAACATAAGAAAGATATTTACTAGTAAATTACCAAAGAAAGATAATCAATTTTAAAGTTAATAAAATAAATCATAAATTAGTTTTTACACTCAAATTTAACACAATAAGGAAGAATACAGCAAATGTTAAGTTTATATATTTGAACAAAGCATTTGTGACGTAACAATATTTTTCTATCTGTCAAAAAAATATTTAAAAATATCCCGGCTACGTCGATAAGATAGGTACTACTGCATTTATTATTTTAAATTCAACCTCTTTTTTTTTACCAAAAAATTCAACGTAGGTAGTAAATATAAAATAAGTGTATATATTTTGCGTAGGCTTATGTACACATACATCAAAAAATCTTTAATATTCACATTACTTCGATACTAAACACCGCTGCTGTAGGTCATCTATGCGCGACAGATATTATTATAACGACGTATAAGGTGTTCATATTATATAATATTCAAATCCGATAGCAAAGTTTATTAGGGCGAGTATATATTTTTATCTGATGTAGACAATCTATACGTAGAAAACCGATCACCATAAACCGTGTCTCTACGGATCGAGTGTTACACACGACGATAATAATATAATATGAAATGTATATTGTCCCGATCGGGTCGGTTTCTACCCTGAAATAATAATATGAATACATTATTTATTGTTATTATTATTATTATTATTATTATTATTATTATTATTATTATTATTATTATTATAAATCTGAATGAGAGCGGATGTATTATAATAGTAATAATATCATAACCGTTACAACTTACAAAACAAGGCGTTTTTGTAAACTATCTAAAATGTTTTATAGAAGAACCGAACGATTTTTTTTCTCTACTGTAACAGTTTAACGGCATACAAGAATTTTCGCAGTGAAAAATGATCGTTGAAACTATTTGGCCCTTGTACTAGCGCCGGTATTCGAGATTACGATTTAACAGAGTAACAAACACACCTATATAGAGTATGATGGACGGCAGACGTTCGTATACCTTTAGCCACATCGACCCAAATCGAGCCTGTGCCACGGAGGCGTCTTTTCAACTGCATCTGATACGTTACATCATAGACACAACACAATAGGCTTAGTCAATATTAATTCTAAGTTATTATTTAAAAGTATTTAAAGTTTTGATGAGTGAATTAGATGACAGTAATTTTGTGTGTTAGTGTGTGGGGGGAAGGGTATTCCGCAGTCGACTTATCACTAAGTCTTATGTACCGGTACTCATATTTTCCAAGTCGACCAAGTTATCAAATTTTTTTTATAGAGCTCAACATCGATTATGTAACCTTAACGAATATAACCTTAAGTTGGCGGAATCGATGGATTAATATTAACTACTGTACTTCGTGGCGGAATCGGTGAAATCACTGAAATCCCTTTGGTGGCTTAGTAGGAATCATGAAATTTTAAACTTTACGAGTACGTATTATAGATGCCATGAAAAGAGACAATAATATTTTTATAATGTCGAAGAATATTGAAGAAACGCGAAACTTGCAGTTTGAGTATAAGTATGTTATTATTTATTATATAAGCGCGTTTTATTCAGCCGGGCATTGGTCCAATAACAATATTTCTCGTAAAGCGCACTATTAGTGTTTTCAGTCCTTGTTGACGTCATTGCTCTATATATGTACAGGGTACTTCTACAATGAATACCGCCATGAAGATGTATACGATATAATATAGGATGTATATCTCCTACACGTTCTCGTAGGTATTGAAGAGGTCTATAAAATGGTCAGAATATTTTCCATCCAAGTATATGTTTTTCCTAATGGCACAGTTCTTGAAGAATCACCCTAAATAAAATGCATAAAGGTAATATATTATATTCACGTATTTTATACCGTAAATTATCTTCTATCTACTTATCCACGAGAACACGACTCCCGTAATAACAATTAGTAAAAACATGGCGTTACTTATCGTCTTTAAAGAACTCTAGAATACTATATAGGTATACACTTAAGTATATAGGATAGTACACCATTTACGGCAGTAAAATAAAATATTATCATTATAATCAAAGGAGATCGGATGCGTGGAATAAATACAAAAACTTGTTTTCGATTCGAATCAAAAGATAATGATTTTGTTGATTTACGTTTGAATTTGGACCACGAGTAGAGCACAAGCGTAACTAAAAATACGACGTTTTTGATTTTTAATGATTACCATCATTAGAATATAATAAAAGACAGTTAATTATAACCGATAGATGATACGCATAATTTAATTATGATGACATCGGGGTCGGGTTGATTGCAATTAATCTGCTAATTTCAAACTGGCTTTTCGATATTTACAATAATAGGCTTTTTGCATGCGTATTGTCGTGACTCGTGTAGCATATAGTTGAATCGAATGATAATAATATGTCGCGACAATATTTCGAGCGATACATATGTAATAAAATGATGCAAATAGTGACTATAATATATTTCGCACAGGTACACAATAATTTTTTATTACCTGTATAAGTTAAATTACACAATCCAGCGAATCTGCATATTATAATATATGTAACATATTATGTTGTGCAATAATTTTAAGTTATGCATTAAGCATAGGTAATTCCGTCAGTAAAAAAGTATAAAAGGAGGAAGGGTCCTATCGGTTCATTCTACATGTTGAATTTTTATTGTTTGTAAAATATTGAGTGCTTTGCTTTTATTGGATATTGGTAAAAATAACTCGAGCGGTGTATCGTAATCAAGAAATTATTACACTTGCTCGATACACATTTTATACGGACAACGGCAGAAATGTTTCATTATTGTTGTCAGGTATCCGTCCGAATATAAGAACATAATATAATGTAATGATTTTGTCCGTTCTGTTCACGCCAGTGAAGATGGATATATTTTACTGGCATTAGTGTCGTCGTTCATTAATCATTAGTGTGCATGATCATATCGACTATACGTTATTATGGCCTAGTATTGTGGCATAACTTCATAGTATTACAATACTTCGTAGTATTCATGTACAACTAACCGCAGTTCAACCACAAATCGAATCTATATAATCCAGTAGTTAATACACGTCTTGTTCAGCGGTAACCAAACTGTATTTTATTCATGCATCCCTAATAAAAAAAATTCATCTAACACCCTTCCCCCCGCCATTCGTGAGGACAATATTAAAAAATAAAATAGGTTATAAATAATTTAACTTTTAATAATTTATTATTTGTATACCTACTTGAACTTTTGTAAAAAAATTATCAGTAGATAACGTACTTAATTTTATAATAAAATATTACCTACCTATAAAATAATGTAAAATGTTGTAAGATATAATTTATACAATTTTTTTACTGAACATTAATTGATAGCTGGTGGTCTTCAATATATAGCCTACAAGAATACAATTTTAAGGTGGACACTAAATCTTAGCACAAAAATTATTTAAAAATAAATGTGAACAATATTGCTTCACGCCTTCCCTGCTAAGTGCTCGCACCATTTGGGAACCTCTACACTATGTTATATTATAGTGTGTTTGATTGACCAAAATAAATTCATTTTTAATTTACCCACCGACTTTCACCTATTCGCCATGCGATAACATTATGCCACTTTAATAACATGAATAGGCACTTGAATAATGCGGACCACTGTATTCCCAGCTATATATACATACGCCAAATCCACGTGAATAACACACGGTCGAGGCGTGTCGTTAAGGGTGTGCCACCGCGTCGCATGTGCACGCACGCAACCACAAAGTGTTCACAAACGGTCCGGACGCCCTTGAAAAACAAACACACACACGGACAGGAAACGAGTGCGTGTGAGTGTGTAAACATCGGACTTATTCCGTACGTTTGTTAATGTGCATAACTATTGGGTTGTCACCTATTCCTGTGGTGTATATACGCTCTCAAGTGGCGTATGTGTGTCGAAAATTACGGGTGTATGTGCGGCGGCGAAAAGGGTCAAAGACGATATAATAATAACAACAACGACCAAAGGAGCCGCACACTGCTCAACTGCTTCTTCGCCATCGCCGTCGAAATATCTGTGCGAAAGTAAAACCTTCTCGTCGGTCGTTTTTTTTTTTTTTTCGTTTTTTCTCTAACGACCAAAACTTTTTATCCGTCACGAGAGAGTGACAGCCATCGTCCGTTGTTCACCTACATAATATTTATACATATATATTATGTATAGTATGTATATATTATGTCCTTTTTCCGGTGCAGGTGGCTTTCGTAGACGGAGCACTCGGTATACATATTATTACACTAATAGCGCGCAAACGATAAATACGGTTTTCTTGTTTGATTGATTGCCACGCGTGCCCAACGATACAATACGCTACAATATATTTGTGTCTATACGAGAAAAAAATAGTATTAAATAGGATCGAGAAGACGTTCGTCGTTGACGTCAGTCACAGTTTATGCGAGCCCCAAGTAATCCCACTGCAGGCACAGCCGTCGCTATAAGTATCTTTTTATTTTAAATTAATAACCTGTAACAAATTTTATTTTGTTTAATAATTCTTTCATTAATCACTGTAAATCTGATTGCTAAGCATTTGTTCATGTTTTAGTTATTTTAATTGGCCTTCTCAGTTTAAGAGTTTAAACCCGAAACAGAAATTAATATTTTTTATGATGCATCTCTCGCAATAATACCTAATGTTCCTTAATGTAAATTCTGGCGTTCTATACTTATGGATATCTATGACTGGGTTTCTACAAATTTAAGAAACATCATGTTCCTAAAGAAAAGAGCTAATGACAAATTAAAATTGACATCTGATATAAGATAATGATTGTAGGTATTATAGGTAACTTAACTTTAAAGTGGACATATAATATCTCCTATTTTTTTTGTACTCTTTGTTAAACGTGTAAAAGATATTCTAAATTGCTACCGAATTCTTTTTTTGTCGATTATATAAAATTATATACACGAAAGCCAATACTTTTCATGACATATCTGAAATTACGATACGATTTGAATAGCTTTGTTGAATAGACAATGGTCTGGTTCAATAGGTCTATTGTTAAATTTGGATAAATGTAAGGTTATGCCATACTTTAAAATACGTTCACGTTTAATTCATAAATAATATTCAATCTTTGATTGTGCGTACGAATGTATAATTGACCTTGGTTAATTTAAACACAGTCTGGAACTAAGGCATCGCGTTGAAATGGTAAGTTGTAGAACTTTGAAGGTTCTTAGCTTTATTATGACATTTACCAAGAATTCTATGGAATAAAAAACGACAAGCATTTCGAAATTCTGTATTGTATATTAGTACATTAGCTGTTTCTCTGAATATGAATCTGTGATATGAGATCCCTATACATCAGGCGATTTCATTAGAACGTGTTCAACAAATTGTTTTATGATTCACTGAATCCTTACTAAATATTTCTCATTCACTTCATGTTTTTACTCCTTTTACTAAGCTGACGCTTAGACTGGATTCCATATCCCAACATAGACATGTTTTAGGCATAGAATTTTTTAATAACCTATGTCCTATTGGCAGGTTCACTTATATACTCCTATATGCATCACAAATAATCTTATGATCGAAAAAATAAAACGATTATAATCACTATTTCCCATTGGCCATTGAACCTTCGTTTTCCAAAAAGTTTTTATGTTATATAATGTTATGTAAGTGTAATTCTATTTACTAACTGTTGATCGTTTGAAAATATGGAAATATTTGTCCCAAGCGTCTTTCCGTATACATTATTAAAATAAAAATATGGTATTTCACACCAGGCCTGACAAATTTAATCGATAGTCGTTAAATTTTAAATTAAAATAAACTCCAACAATTTGAATTATTTATAGTACTATAATAAATTCAGAGCGAAATCAAAAAAAAGTTTTCAGTGAATATATATACCATATACGTAGGAGTCAAGTGTACCTCGTCATTGATTAGGTCACTGTAATAGATGCGTTAAAATTTAATTCTATGATAAATCGTTGAATACAATTTTATCATTTTTAAATTTCTGTAAGAAAAACTTGTGAGGGATATTGTATTTAAAATTACCGTATTTTTTTAAATTTAACAAAAATAAAAATAATATCATGATGACGGCCTGATGTGTTATAATATAAAATATGATATTACTATTATACTGTCTCTTACGACTAGGCATTCGCTATCGATTAACTTATATTGCTTTTTATCGTCGTCATAATATATGACTCGGGTTGTGTATCTTCATTCAAACTAATTTATTGTCCCAAAACGCCCAGGCTCGCCAAATTTTCTACATTTCAAATTTCAACTATACATCGACAAATGGTTATCCCGATTCACAATAGATGAATAAAAGCCCATAGAAAGTAGAAACTGCAGTGTGTATAAGTGATTGTAAACGGTTGGTAGTTCATGAAATAATATATTAATATCAAACTCAAGACGTGGTTATCTTTGGTAATCAATAAAATATATCTATTAATATTCTATTATGGCAGCCAAGTCGCATTTGAGTATATAACTATAAACTCTGAATGACACGCAGGCTTTTAATTCGATAATCAATATATTAATTTAAGAGCTACAATTACGTTACACGTTCACCTACCGGAAGTAGCGTGTATAATTATGGGGTTAAAGAAGGCAATTTCCTCGAATGGAAAAAATGTATTGGTAAATTGTCTGTTTTACATAAATGTGGCAATAAAATGCATAGAATCGTTTAACATTAAGATAAATTAAAATATCAATATTTTGAATCTTATGTGTAAGCTATATTAAGAAATATCATTCTAATAATAAATTTAATTTAATAACTCAGAAACTACTCGTTTAATTTTTGATTTAGATAAAGCAACATTAATAAAAAATAATCTGATCAATATTGTTGGTAAAAAAAGAGATGTCTCGTTAGAAGAAACGAAGTTTAAATCACCACAGGATACACATTATATGGTATAAAAAACTGAGTATTTTGAAATATGTAGGTCATTGAGTGTAGGCTGTAGGCACACAAAAATCAGAATTTAAATTTAAAAAAATGTGGTTTATTAGAGGAAAATGAGAAAATGAGAGGATACTTGGTGAATCGCTCTGTATATAAGACGTCAAATCAATATTATATTAATTTCATTTTAATCTGTTTCCAAGTGCTGCCGACATTGATTATACGCCTATAACACACTGCACTAGGAAGCAAACAGGCCACAAACATTCCCGTTTTTCTGTTTTACATCGACCAACTGCCAGGCGTGTATACCTATCGACATGAAAATATAAATATACAATATCGATATGTAATATAGTCGCCATTGCTCACCGATATAGCCCAATTGTAATGCCATTTTTACATTTATATACTCGCAACGTCTCTATGTCATAGGTACTCCGGATCAGTCACTCAAATCAAGACTACCGTCTCCGTGATTTATTGTTTATTCACTGAAATCCCGTGAATTGACCATCAGCATTTTACTTGGTTATTATTATTGAAGCAGTGGCCTATCATACGTACTATTATCGTTGATGGAACATTTTTAAGATCATGAGAAAATGAGAAATTATGTACTATATTGTTGAAAATATCTCATTTGTCTCCACACAATCCTAACCTCATTCACAGTGGAACAAAAATCGGAAAATGGCTAGCCCTAAACTGCATTTTAGTAATGAAACAATTTTGTGGAAGAGGTTTTTTAAATCCTAAATAACTAAATAATTAATGATTTCTTTTATGTATTATTAATAATTATGATAGTTTATCTATACTATATATTTCAAATTATACATCACAACGTTTTAATTAGACAAGCTGAAAGTCATAAATTAATTTATCATTTTTCCAATTATTAAGCTATTTTGTAAAAAAATGTTTTACTTAGTATTTAAATATCTTATTTTTGTATTAGATTGATGACTATCTTTACAAATGAAATCTAAAAATATATTATCAGCATTTTTTTTTTATAGACTTCAAACTTTGAAAGAACTCAAATTTTTACAAAATTCGCTTAAAAACAAAGGATAACGATTTTAGTTGAAATTCAAAATTATTCATGGGCACTTAAAATGTTCATACATATCATTATATTATATATACGCAATGACACTTTCAAAATATTTAGATTAATTTTAAGCTATTGCCATATATAAACATATCAACACATTTTGGTTTTAGACGTCTAAAAGTAGACAATGATTCATTAATCCAATCAAAGAGCCTGACGTGTAAAAAATATATAAACCATATATAATCGCATACGTTTGAATACCTACTGATAATTATACCATATATATTATATATATATAGTGAATAATAAAAACAATTCCACGGGCAAGACGAACGGAAAACAAATCTTCTGGTAGAACACAAAGGTTGCTGATCAGTATTACAGTTGTCATACTTTATTTTACTTACTTATTTCACTTTTATAGAATTTGATACCTAATAGATACCTAGATTTCTTTAAGAATAACAAATTTTTCTAATAATCACGGCCAATTGTTTTTAATTATTTAATAAGTTATTTACTACATATATATTGATGAGTAAATATATCAATGAAGTTTTAACTAATATATACACACAACAATAAATCACAAATATTACTGAAAAAAATGTAAATAAAATTATTTAAATAGGTTAGGTTAGGATAGACATAATATACTAACAAGGTAGGTATTGACGTAATATAAACCAAAAGGTTTTAAATTTACCTAGTATCATCCATTTTTTTTTATTGATCCTAAACATCAGGAACTCTTTTAGGGGTACGGTTGGTTGAGGAACGTGTGTGTGGGGCGAGAATTCGTAACTAAAAACTAGAGTAGTCACCCATCCGGGAACTAGTTACGTCGGCCGATGTTTGACCTCAGAACATATTAGTGCCTCAAACCAACCACCGAGCCTCTTAATATCATAAATATCATTATAATAATATATTCCAATATACTATAAATTCCTTAATTAAAACAAATTTAATATTATACTGATGGTACCTACTCAAAATATGTTACCCAAACATTGCGAGAATAATTTTTTCAATAAAATGTATAGTACCTATATATGATACAATAATACAATATCCATATACCAACTCGCGTATCCAATACACATACTTCACTTTTTTTTAGATTTTATTAAATATAAAATATAATATGATATGTTACATCCGTCAATCTATATTTTTATCTTTCAGCTTAATATTTCTTTTCGATAAAATAGTTGGAAAATGATTTTTCTCATATTAGATATTGTTTTATTCCAAATACTCGGAAGGAAAAAATCAATAAGCATACTTATCCTGATATAATATCAGAGCATAACGAGTTTAGTAGTATTCTTATAATATAATACATTTTTTGAATAACATTAACTTTATAACTATTTTCAATATCTCGATTTTTAATATTTATTATGATATTAGGTTAAAATTATCTAAGAATTTTATGATTTTAATGAAGTTATTTCATAATTGTTTTTGCAAAACTACCTAATTGTTTATACATTTAATTTTCAATGACCAAATTGATTTTGTTATAAGAAAATAGTTTAAGTAATATAGCATATTTTATAGAAAGAAACCTTGAAAAATGTCTCGCCATACAGCTCTATATAATAAAATAATAAAAATAAATCCTCCGTCATAGACGGTACTTACACATTGAAATAATATATTTCTTGGCATATCGTTGTTTCCTAAGTTCGAAATAATTGCTGAACTGTACATCTGTCACAGTTTAAAATACACATTAAATATTGGTGTCAATGTATCATGGTAGTATTATGTTTTAATTAAATTCACCTAAAACGGTTTAGACGGACATATCAATAGAACCTAAACACATTTACCTATTTCAAATTAAAAAAAGTTAAGTCATTAGTCATTACCAATATATGGCATGTTAATAGCTATTTTTTTTAAGTTTCAATAATTCATATACCATAATAATATTTCAGCTTACAACAAAACAATAAATTAATGAATTCCTAATATAATATTATAAGACTAAATAATACTTTATTGATTATTTTTCTGAGATTATTATTTTATAATAAAAAACTTCATATTTATTTGGTGTAAATATTATAAAACTTAGAACATTTCGTGAAATTAAATAAAAATATCAACTGTACATTTTAAAGTTTTTATCTTTGCAATTTCTTAAGCAAGTTATTAAACATAACAATGACATCATAACTTAATCAAATGATAATAATATAATACAGGTAGGTATACCTATATTTCCATCTTTTGGAAAATAAAGTCTTGTATAAAAAAATTAGTGAAATAATATAATATAGTATGGTTAAACAAAGAAATGATAAAAATCTACGATGAAGTTTTTTGTTTTAAATTATTATTCCATATCAACCAGATAGGTAAAAAGTACTTCCAGCCAGAAAAATAAAAAATATATACCTACCTAACCGAAAATAAATTAAATTTTGTTCGCTGCAATGTTTAATTTAATTTTAATGAGATGTCATAGTCTTGCAAGTTTCGAGTGTCCGGTTTGAAATCATTTTTGATATACTCATTTTCGTCATCACAAACGATCGCTTGACTTTTCCCGAATAATCCCACCCATCGTCGGTACTCGGTTCTTAAGCAGCAAAAACCGAAATTTCCGTTTTCACGACGCGAGCGCATAGATACGAGTCAGATATGCGTCACCACCGAAAGTCTCGACGTATCGATTTGCAACTATGTACAAATATATTATACAGTCGAATGTTTACAGACAGACAGAAAATTACAGACAAAAAATAATGATATACTCGTATATATAAATATACGTATCTAAATTAAATAATTTCTCTATCGTGAAAACCTGTTCGTTTGGACCTTCCCGAGAACCTAAATGTTATAACACAATTATGAAGATACCATATAAGTATAAGTACAGAACTATAATCTCACAACATTAATCATTTGAATCATGTTCGAAAAATAACTATTAATTATAGTTATACACTATATATATCAAGGTGTTGTACGTATAAAATGTGTGTGAGTTCACCCACCAAATTTTGAAGTATATACATTTCACGGTGTTCAGCTAATATATCTACCCTACCTTATAATCAAACACATTCAAAGGTTGAAACGAAAACAATAGTCTTACGGGATATATTATATCTGAAATAAAAGTAACTCAACAGAGTTCACAAAGGTGTAAAAACCAAAACGTCCTATAGTCCACCGTAAAAGTGCTGATGTTTCATTTATTTATAAACTTGACGTAAGTGGCCTCATTTATTGTTCCTCGCTCGTTGACCAATTTGAAATAATAAGCGCGTCAGTGATATAATATGCCAATACTCGCCCTATATTTAATATAATATGCACCGTACCAACCGAGGTCAAAATAATCTGTTGGATGCGAAGTCAAGTAAACAAATTGGATAAAATATTGAACAAATAGATTATTTTCTTATGTTAATCAGATAATAATATTAATTATGTATAGCTTAGGTTTATTAAAATTATTAAATTATTTAATTGTTTTGAACTCGACTGCTAAGTAGACATATATCTAATATCTACTTTGAGAAATTATAGCTTACTTAGATGAGGTAAAAATACGATCCTCACAAGAGCTGTAGACGGCTGTCAGTGCTGCGCTGTTTAATGTGAGCAGCAGTGTCGGCGCCATTTGAAATTGCGTGCGATGAGTTACTTAGTTTTTATTTAGCCGACCTGTTATTATTACTCACTTACGCAAAGTTTCTGACAAAACGAAAGTAGACAAATATATCGCGCGAGTCGCTCAAATCCGTTACGATATTATATAGACCACGACGAGCGTTTCGATCGATCGTGATACACGTCCGGGTGATATTGGTATCAATGATGTTATTATTGAATTATTGTGCTTCAACTCTAAAGTCGCCCAAACAGGGCTGCATGGTGGTGGCCAGTGGGGATATCCGCATTCGTCGTCGTCACGGCCCGTGAAGCATGATTTGTACTTTGGAAATTAATTTTACTTGGATCAGGATTGTTTGTGTGATTTTCATTAGTTTTTATTTTTCTGTACGATGACTTAGGCTTGACCATACATTATAATATCATCTGTGTTATCTTCGGGCCGTGCAGTATTATCGTAACTGCTGTAGGATAGGTACACGCAGCTTCAGCTTGAAAGAAACCTTTTAATCTTATTAAACACTGCGGCTAGACGGTAAAAATTAAATTACAATCCGACCATTTGTTTTATACCTTTGTGACGTCACGCACTTACGCGTATATATTATAATATTAATATATTATGTCTGTGCTGTTCGAGCAGCTTCTCTCATTATTTCTCTCATCAAAACTTACGACCGATCGTTAAATCTTGCAGGGGGTGTATTGAAAACGAACGCGTTTTATCAAGACCCATCGACCCACCACCGCCGTTCATCGGCACGGGCAATCGTCAACAACCTCCACCGCCAAACGGTCAGCGGGAATGGAGGTCACCTATTCAACAATTGTTTTTTTTTCGTTCGTCTCTTTTCCGTCGCCGACATTCGAGTGTCACACTTCAATAATACAAAAAATAAGTAAACAATAATCGCCTGAGGTTCCCTAAGTAGGATGATAGTCGATCATCGCATCACATTCAAAGAACATAATAACGCAATGATTTTAGGCTTTTAATATTTGTATACATAAATACAGACTATGGATTCCCTTTTAGTTTTTAGATAATAGTACAACATGTATCGACTACAGTCTGCATCGCTTGTCGGAAAAACGTGTAATAAAACGGTAATGAAATCAATTATTTTCTCGAGGGGTCATTGTTTCGGGACGATTCGCATGCCAAAACGCGAGGTTAGAAAATACTATTGTCCGTATCGTAACTTTTCTCATTCCAATGCAATTCAATACGATGAATAAAATTAAACTGTTTGTATAGAATGTGCTTTCATAACTTTGTGAAATAACCTCCGTTTCGTTTTCCGGTACATTGCACTCCAGCTGTATATCTCAAAGCTAATATACCGAATTACCACATTAAAAAACTTATCAAATAATTTTATTAGTAGCTAAAAACGTAAACGGTGATTCAAATACGATACTTTAAAAACTAAAAATTAATATCAGCTCAAAAATTAACAATTATATAATATACATCCGAATGATATTCTAACATATTCTCGTCCTCAACATGCGGTATGAACTATAGTTGTTGATAGACCATGAGGCGTTGTAGACTACAGTGTCCAACTATGGTCTAAGGTAGATATCTTAATTCGTGGGTTTAATAGCTTTTTCTCAGAATTTATTCCCAAATTCCCAATATAATATTATATGCGATTATATTAGTTCATTAAAATCTATATTTTCTACGTTCAGATATTTTGTCTTGGACCAGTGTAATGTATTAGTGTCTACATTGCTATGTATATGTGTGTAATGGTTTTTCTTGACACAGGTCAAAACATATACCTCTTCTACATTCTGCAAAACATAATTTAAATTAATGGAGATAAATCTGAAAATTCACTTCACCAGTTCTGATTTTAATTGAACCTAAGCTAGATAAATAATGTCCTAGTGTAATTAATGGGTTATGTTAAACTGATCATTAACATTCCGTTCGTCTTGGTAAGTATGGCAAACATTCAGTTAATTATTTTGGGAACATTTATTTTAAAATCGTTTTATCTTACATAAATACAAAACAAACGTCAATATAGTATTTTTTTCGACATTTTTTTTTATATATATAATTCATAAGCTACCAAACGTGTTAGAATGTGTTATTATAAATTTAGTAACCTCCCCTGATAAATCCTGGTGACCGTTGTCGAAAATCGTTTTATTTTTTCCATTGCTCATCAAAGGAATAATGTATTTTCGGTAGATCATTGTCAAAAAAAGTTTGGCTTTCCTTAACAAATATCATAATGATCTAAATAGCAAACGCTGTTTGGTGCAAAACTTTTGGGTGATCATTTTTTTTCACACATGGTACTGATTTACGAACAACAAAGTTAACGAACATGCTAAGTGCTTCCAGACAAAAGTTTATAATGAAATTCATGGTGGTATAAAGGTTAAGTGGAGGCAGTTGTAATCATCGCATATTTTGACCCGACAACAAAAAGCTCCTACCCTACACCCATCCACCACCCATAATCATTCATTATCGCACAGAGTTGTGCTACATGTCTACACTGGAAACAAATCGCAGACCTCGTAAATCTTTATGTACACTCTCAAAACAACTGTTTTAACGCGTGCTCGCCATCCAATTAGTTGTCGACAAGAGTTTCAAAAATAGAGTATTGTTCCGGTTGTTTGTAAATTGCTCGAACACGTACCCGTTTTACCTAACACTCGTCATAGACAACGTTGCATATTATATAAAAGTATAAAACAGTAGTCAGTTAGAGTGAACAATTAATGAGATAACAAACAAAGCGCTGCAATACGGTGATATAATATTATAGATAATTGTTTATTATTGTTCCATATAAATCCGTTGGTTTGATGCACCTATAAAATCGAATTTTCAGCCATAATGAATCGTCGGAGGACGCAGTGGGGTCGATAGAATATATTTGGTGACAATGTGACATACATAGGTACACGATTTTTATATTATATGAATCCCGGAAAAAAAGTCCAGAAGTATAAATATAAATGTAAACACATACATACCTATTCCACTCCTAATTAGTAATTACCATGTACCTATAACAAAATATATGATAAAAGCACACACGTATAATAACTTCTCTGTTAAACATTTTATGCACAGCCTTAATTACAGCCTTTTCAAAACCAAGATGATCAAATTTTGGATCTAGGTACAGATTTTGCTCTGCACACTTTTCAACTAATGTTTTAAATACTATTTAGATTGATACTAGGCTCGTTCGACTGTTTATATTTTGTTATAGATACGTGGTAATTATCAATTAGGTGTAGAGTATAGATACATGTTCACATTTATATTTATACTTATATTTCTACCCCTTTTTTCTTGGTGTGTTTAATTTTTTGAGATTTTTTCCGTGGGCTTTTTTCCACCTACCGTATAATACATTTGTACTTAGTACTTTGGGTGTGATATCGATTTGAATTATAATCCTGCAAACTATCAAATCGGGGGTAGTAGACGTTAAAAAATAGAAATAGCAGTTCACAGATCGTCACGACACTACGGTAAATTATAATAATATAAACATAAAAATATTAAGTCTCGTGGTTTGTACCTCAATTTGAAGGTTATGGAGTTGAGATCATGAGGTTTAGAGGGGTTCCGATCTGCTACAAAGACGGCATGACATATTACGCGAGAAAAAAACGAAAAATCGACCAATCTGACCGTAGTAGACCGCAGTAGTTCTATGTACTATAAAAAGCGTGCATCGCATATGCGTCTATCAAGACCACAGTCCATCATCCCTTTCTCATAGGGACCCCGGACTATGTATGGACCCACACAAACCCTAGTGATGGATCTGTTATATTTTTATTTTTATTTTTATGAGGGGGAGAAAGAAAACAGCTGGCCTATAACCGTATATGTGCATGCGGCCAGCTTGACCAATACACGACGACTTCTACGACACTTATCCTCAAAATCAGTTTTAAAAAGTGCGTATATATAATTATAATATTTTAGGTAATATATGGTGTTGTGTGTAGAGGTGATTTAAATATTTAATATAACCAATATTATATTATAATTTTTTATATATTTAACATAATCCTACACCGCCTAGTGATACTCGAACACGCACTTAGATATATTATGTAGCATAAAATATATTATACACGTGGTCGTGATCGATGGCCATCGTAAAGGATGTGGCCAATTTATTTGGCTCAGTGTCGTCGTGGTAGGTTTTAAGAAAAGTACAGAACAAAACATTGTGAATTTATTTTATTCCTCAAGAGGTTTTGACATATGTCCCAAAATGACCACTCTCATCAAGTTGAACATTTTTTGATAGCGTTGAACAAGCAATACGTCATGTGTGCGTCACATTTATTACAAACCATTTTCGAAAAAACTGCGACACAAAATAAGTATGAAATCATACGCAAAACGTGTACCCGTATATTATTAGGTATACTGAACAACATTATTGTGTACCGAAGGTCCAGGCGTATGTGAATGTGTAGTTATTATACGGGCAGCGTGTGCAGTAAACATGCTTTCTGCAGTCGAATAATACATGTATTATAATAATTATTACAACAAAACACTACTGTATTATATTATATTCCAACGTTGAAAATCATTCGATGCATTGACTGGCCCCGTGTGCTTTTTGGAGACGTTTTTTTATATGTTCAGAAGAAAATTGGTTCGTTAGCGAAGTAAAACGTGTATTAATAGGTCTTACATTTTCTCTGTCTTGTATTTCGGTCGCATTTTATTATTGAGTTCAATGTCAAGAAATTCCTAATTTTAGAAAAGATCTATCTTTAAAGTACTATAAAAATATGGGTCGAACAAAAATAAATCGGCTTTTATACACGTATATTTTTTAATCATATAACATTTCATAAACTAAACATATTTATTTTTGAAACAAAAAATACTATTCACACTTAAAATGTTTAATCTTATCTTCTCACGTATTTTAATTTAGTTTAAATGTATAAGATTATCTGAACCAAAAAAAGAAATCTGTTCCAGGAGAGTCATAAGTACAAAATACAATTTAAAAGCAAACCGATTACATTTTCCACGACTTACAAAAATCTACAACTAAAAATTTGTTTTTATTTAAATATGAAAGTATATTGAATTATGTTTCTGTTTATTTACTTAATATTTATAATATGTAATAACTATTTTATATAATTACCACTTGCAGTAAAAAATAAATAATACTGCGGATTTAGGGACCTTTTTTAGTATTTTTGATAACGAAATTTGATTGATTTGTTTCATTATAATTTATTATTATTATTTTATTCTTATCTATAAACTGTATACCTTGTACATTCTGTTTTAAATTGTTTTTATAAATTATTTACTACTGACCCTAAAAAATAATAAATTTAAATAATACGTTCAAATGCATCAAACAGAAAACGTAATTAGAGAAAAATTACTTTATTTTTCTCGTATTAGTGTATTACTCATTAAATTCAAAGTGTAACAATTCTCTTATGACCTTGACTTTTTAGGTACCTCATTTTAGCATTGTATCTTATCTCCCAACTTACGATCAAACAAAGGTCAATTAGGTCATAAAATAAATTCTAACAGAAATCGCATTTAACGTAAGTGCACTCCATTAAGAAATAAAAACAATTGAACGGAAAACTGAAGGACATGTAAAACGTTAAAAAAAGTTTGTTTCAATAATGTATTTTAACAAAAATCAGAGCAGTAGAAAAATCATGTATGGATCAATTACTTCGATTTCCATGGGCGAAATTCTTCAAAATGGTTCAAATAGGTCATTATCTCGGTATTATATAGTTTGCTGAATGGGAGGAAACATCGTTCCCTCCCCACGTGTTGCGGTTCAAATATGGAAAAAAGTTATAATAGTATAATTATTACATAATATCACACAGTTGCATGTATTATGGATAATAGTAAGTATTGTGTTTATTGCCAATTTTAGGACGGAAATCAATATTATTTTAATATACTCTGAAACTCGAAGGTTGTATATGAGAAATGGTAAGTGTAAAATTATTAACAATATTAATATTACCAATTAAATCAATTTATAATATTAAAAGAATACGGCAGTCACAAATTTTTATCAAAGTTTTAATTTGGATTTTACAAACCCATTTAGAGGTACCCACTATATTATAACTATACTCAACTACAATAAATGTTTAATTTATTACTGCCCGAGAATCGTCCTAGTACGAGGGACTAGTGAGTAATGTACATAGGTGACTGATATGCGACTGACCTCGACGCAACGGCGCCGCCCTGGCAAATCCTCGGGGAACAGGTGACGCAAACCGGAAGTGACGAGGCTCATAAATGTACGTATAGAATTGTATAGACTTATTTGCTGGGATATTGTCGCGTTGCATAACAATTTTCTATGAAAACGGTTTGGTCGAGAAATGAACGGTGACAACCGCCTTTTCTTCATACTTAACAATATAGAAATTATCGTGGTTACCCAATTGCGGGTGTATTAAATATGATAAAATATTTTTCATTCATTAGTTTCTAAGGAATCATTTAAAATTGGACGACGCTTCACTCACTGACATCTAAAATATTTTTGCACCGAGGCCTCAAGATTATAGTTGCAACTCGGGACGATCAATGCATTTACAAATCTTCAACTACCTATGCATATTAATATATATAATACAATTATAACTACGACTTATTATAATTTTAATTTCAAACCTATAATCACTAGTAAATTAAACTTCAACATTTTTTAAATACTATAAATAACATAAAATAGTCTAAATATAAGAATTATTAGGTATATTATATTATAAGCTAGTATATTGTAATAATAACAACTATGTTAACTTTGCATTTTTTTTTCTATCGTTCCGTAGTTTAATTCTACAACAAATAATATTACAAGGTAAATTGGAAGTCCGTTTGCACGAAACTCCATGAAATCAAAAAAAGAAGTATTCATATGGCCACATCACAAAGACCTTCCAAGAAAGTTTAAAGTCAGATCTTCGGATCGGCCACACGCAAATCACTCCAAGTCATCTAATGAGTAAAAATAACCCCCCAATATTGGGCTTCATGCGGCACCAGTCTTACAGTCAAACTCATAATGACGTAATGTCACTCGTACTCCGAACCAATATCGATCACAAAACTGCCAGAACACCTTTCAAAATCTCTCAGCTACAACAAATAATCACTCATAGCCACCTCCGAATTCATCACAAAAACAAACCTTCAAAATAAGTAATAACTATAAAAACTTCTATTAATATGTACACAAACTTGTCTTAATATCATTAGAAATAAGTTATTGATGTAAATAATACTTGTATCCCAATGCCACCGAGGGTAATTTTATTAATAAAAATAAAATAATATTAATATCACAACTTTGATTTATTTAATTCGTAAACCATACGGAATTATTATAACATTATTGTATGGAGGATGTTAATGATAAAAAAATATGTAAACATAGGTAAAAATTATAGTGATGTACAGGCAAACTCATAAAAAACACCAGGACATTACATACAACCTACCAATTAAAGCTGTCGTTTTGTATCTATTGAGTTTGTTTTAGTTTTTAAAGAAACTAAATTTTTTTTATCCCTACGTTTATTTCCTATAGAAATGATAGGTAGGACAATCTTTCATAAATTTTAATAATAAGTATAGTATTGTTTGAAATCTGTTCAGCATTACATTGATGATGCATCAAAATTATTTCGAAAAAATAAAAATAATTTCTCTTTTAGTATAACTTCAACTATCTACATGCATTTAAAATAAATTTTATCATATTATATCTTTATTTCTTGATTAAAACAATTAAACTATAATTACTATCAACACATTAATTAGGATCTTCCTTCGACTCGAATAAGTGAAATTAAGTAATTAAGGCATTGCAACACTTGACGCAATATTTAAAAAACAATATTGTTATTGTTTAGATTGTATAAAATTCAATATATTTTTACACAAAAAAATTAATATTTATTTAGTGTACTCACGTAAAGTATTAATTTCATAATTGAGTGGTGGAAATGCAAAACGTATTATTGCCAAAATACTGATTTTTCAGCAGAAGTGATTTTCTGTATCCTAACATTTCCAATAAAAACAAACTATTTATAAATAGACAGATCATTTTGAAGATAAGATATTTTTTTAATTGCTTGACAATATATTATTTCTATTTAAAACGATTCAAATGTGCTCAATATTCTAAGATAATATTTCTTATTTTATTTCAAACATCGTTAAAATGTTTAAAATACAATTTTAGTAGGTACATTTTGGATTAACTATTTTGCTTCCCTATTCCCTATCCCTATTCCTATTGTCCACGCGAGTGATAATTACCTTCCACTTAGGTGTCTATACTGTCCATATTTATAAATAAATGTGATTAATATTTTAGGGTTTTCCATATAAATATTATACACCAGTTGACAGTTTATTAGGAGGATGCATTTACGGTTGGTCACCTTATCTGCCTGGATAGCAATAATGAGGAATTACCCGTTTCCGTCAACATTTAAAATGACATTTTTTTCTCCAATTTTAAAAAAGGTTTAATTTCCGTTCTCATTCTACCTGCTATGATAAAATTCAAAAAGCATAATAATAATGGACTTTGAAATAGCGATTCATAATACTGTCAAATTAATATAGCCTAATTGTGACATCAAAGGCTTTAGATATATAAAAAATTCAAGAACTTGGTTTAATTATAATTTGTAGGCAGCTTACAAACAAAATAATTGATTAAAGCACTCATTTGGATTGATGAATTTAAATCTAGAAAACATATCCGATTGTTTTGTATTTGATTTAATCTCAAATATTCCAGACAACCTGATATTTGTTCACAATATACTGATTATTCATTAGAAACATGATATGTACATGAACATTTTGAATAATTTTCTAATAAAATTATCTCCAAAAATATTGTCATGTAGGTACGACAAAAAGTTTATATCGAACCACTAATAATTTTAAATCGTTTCATTTACACTTTTATCAATCACTTTATAAATCACAAATCACACATCAAACTTTTTATTTGAAAGGTTTTCTTTGTCATAGTTACTCATTAACAAAAATATATATTTCATGGATCATAGATTTTCCTTGTAGAAGAAAAATATCGAGTGGTGAGTTATAATTTATTAGTTATAGCTGACACGGCAATGCTTTGCTATTGCTAGGTTTCTGGGATTGTTCAACTCATTTTAGGTGTAACACGCTGTAGAAGCAACATCTTTTTAAGTGTAAATTATATTATATTTTAATTTACAGCCATACAGACCGGAGTTGTCCGTGAGATTCGCACGTGATTATGCAAGCAGTATATTATAAGTTTGTCAGGTAGGCAATCTATCTGCGATATATCGCAGACCCCACGTCATGCGTACGTAAGTGTATAGTTTAGCTCTAAAGTATCAAAGTTATACAATCAATTAACAAAAAATCCTAACCTAACTATACTAAAATCCGAAAATAAAGAAAAACTGAACATTCGTACGTATAGATGAAGGAGAACGATTAAAAAAAAAAACAATTCAAATAATTTGTCCACCGAAACTGTGATTTAAACTCGGGAACTCTGTTTGAATCCCTGTTTGAGAACCTCCCCGGGTTGGATCTCTTATTTACCTTTTTCGGGACAAAATATCTACTCCCTCGAAGTCTAATTTATCTCTGTAACAAATTTCATCGCAATCCGATGAATGGTTTAAAAATGCATAAAAGACATAGCATATAGGTACAGACATTGTTTGTCTTTTATATATAAAGATAGATTGATATAGATAATCTAGTTGCTATTATTACTATAATTATTAATATTTTTATAGAGATATTCAACATATTATATAAATTCTAATACTGATAATTTATTACACACGTATGTAAGTACATGAAAATACAATTTTTTTCCGAAAATATGGAATTTATTATAATATTTTTACTAAATCAGGTAAATTGGTAGGAATGGGAATCAAACCTGTTTAATTAAAATACATAAACCTTTTTTTTAGTTGGCATACAAGCAATACATTTTGGAATTATGTCTATTAATAACATACCATACCAAATTAGAACAGCTACAACGAATTGTAATGATGAAATCAAGTCCCAAACATATATTTCTTATAATATCAATACATTTTATTCAGAAAAGACAATCAAATCAGAAAAAAACACCTATTCGTATACTTATAAAATGTATAAGAAACATAAACAAAAAAAGACCACTTTATTATATTCCAACTTAAACGAATGACAAATTCTAAGGTATCTATACTAATTAATCGTATGAGGTTGTCAAGTCACAGGTGAACGTGATCGAGCTTTAATGTAATAACCAACTATGTTTAAAACAATAATAAAATATAATATTTACCTGGTAAATGCTTCAATAGGAGTATATTATGTAAAAACATCTGTAAAATAATGTATATGGTTCTGTTAAATATACCTTCTTAATGCATGTATAAGAATACAATATTCGTCAACTACAATTTAGGTCAAATCAAGACAATACCATCAATTGGGACACTATAATAGTATAATGATTACGATTTAGATATTAATAATATGGCATTAAAATTTAATTTCTTATATTAAATAATTATAATTTTAAAATAAAAAGAATCAAGGCTAAAGTTTAAATCAAACAGAAAAATTTAAAGTATTTTAAACCAAAACGATTCTTAACAATAGCATTTCAAATCTTAAAACATTTGTTGTAAACCAAGAAAAAAAAAGTAAAAGTCTCCCATATTGTTTCTCAAATGAATTCAATTTTTAACAAAATCCCTATAATTGTATAAACTGTATAATTTAAAATACGACTATAAGTTCAAATATCTAAATGCAATCCTGCTTAGTAATTTTTAATTTGTTGAATATTTTATTTTCAGTGCATTTTATTATAGTGTATTTATAATAGTTTCCAGGCTGTCCATAAAATCATTGAAATTTATAACAAGCATTATAATCCGATCGGTGTACCGTACATGTAAATATTAACTGAAATTCATTGTTTTACTGGTATACACATGTCGTGGTTAAAGTATTTAAAAATAATTTAGTATTCAAATTTATTAAAATAAAATAAGCATATCTAAATATTCATAGTTTTTTTCGAAATAGTTATATTTACACTTGGTGAGTGCAAATGATAGGACCAAATTCAAATGTACATAATTACTGTATTATGAATGATTGCATCTATTTTATGACTTCAATAGTATCAAAACATAATATATTTAGTTCAAACATAACAAAATATCTCGAGTATGTAGAAAGAACATCTTATGAAAACCCAATACTTATTAGTGAAAATATAATTTTAACTATCTATAAAGATTAATCTCAATATCAAAAGAAAAATGTAACTATGAACATTAATTTGGTAGAAAATATTAATGTTAATACTGCTTTCAAGGATCATACTGATCAATTGACAATTTATAATATATCATATTGTTTGCGTATAGGCATTAAAAGAAATACATTATTTTTGTCCGTAAATCTTATATTATTGGATAAATAATAAAATAACTAGTGTGTCACTTGAAAAAAAACATAATACGTTAGCAATATGAATTGCTTCTTTAGATTATTTTTCCTGCATCTAATCCTTTCTTGATTTACTACCTCCGTTTTATTTATTTAACAACCCAAGAAATCTGTTAAAATCTGTCAAAAACGAGAGCAAGTTTTATGGGCATAACAAATTAAGTCTAATTTATTCCTTACTGGAATCGACTGGTGCTTAAGAAAAATAAAAAAACTATTTTCCTAATTGGAGAACTCTTTGCGTCGCAATAATATATATAAATATATAATATAATATAAAAAATAAATGATACAAACCGTCAAGACCCTGACAAAAATCCCATTATCCAAAAGTTATTTTTCATTCAAACGAGTGGCCATATTTTAGGCGATGATGTTTTTTTTTCATTTCACAGACACTTTTATTCCTATTACCACGGCAATAGCGTTATATATATTGCAAACGTGCAATTTCGTCCGCACTGCAATATTGGAGAGTCTATTTGGTGATAAATGTTGACATTAGACACACTGGTGCGTTTCTAATGACGTCCATGAGTACGAAAAAAAAACAAACCCCTTCACCAATATTTCTCGGACGAGTAGGTCGTCGGGTAGTAAATAAATAGTTATAACTTAAAATATGTCCATATAGAATATCCTATGGTGGACAATATCTGTGTGACTGTGTGTATGTCTTATGTAATTTCAGTCAGCCCTTGAAAAACAGTTTCATCGTTAACGGATTATTCTATATTCTAAAGACATTCGACGGCAGACCAAAGATTCTCGTTTTTTAACATTAATTATTGTAGACTGTTACAAAAGTTGCTCATTTCAAAGTATATACCATTAGTTAATCGTATTGAAACAATAGCAATAGACATTACTTTTTATGCACCTTACAATAGAATTACGTTTAACCGATGTATAGCAAACAATGAATGCTATGAATAATATAAATTGTATACTTAAGTACTCAACAGAAGTATTTATATTATATTTAAAACAAAACCACTTAATTTCCTTAATTGTTAACAATTTTATTTTTCAAACAACTTTTCTAGGAATCATTTGTATAGTTTTAATTGATTTTTAATATTACTCTACATAATATTATGACAGAAATGAAAAACTTAAATCGAGTTATCAAAATATTAAATAAGAAGGTATATAATTTTATTGTTCTGGTTTTATGCGGAAATTTAAGATATTCTGTTCAAATGTTATAAATTTAAACTACGTGCATCATACTAATTTACATGTACGTCTATTGTGTATGATAAACATTTATATTTTAAAAACACACACTTAATAGCGTATTTGTATGTGTTAAATTCTAAATGATAATAAACTATGGATTTTATAAGCGAAAATCATTTATTTATTATTTTTGGGAAATAAAAATCTGTGCCAATAATTATGATTAGGTTGATTATATTATTTATTAGAATATTCAAACATTAAAACATTAAATCGCAAATCGTGAAATAACTGTTTTATCTATATTTGTTATTTACAATGTATACATAGATGAAATATTTTGATATTATTATTATTTATTAACAATATTTATTTTTAATAAATTCCCATTCCTGTGTCTTAGATATACATATTATTCAAACAAATTTAACCACTCGAATCTTAAGATATGTTCATAATTATATGCGAATCAATATATTATTTCAATTTGATTTTGATTTTTAGGCATAATTATTGCAAAATTTAATAAAATATATAAAAATGTGTAACAGCTTACCACCAATTATGCGCCTTATATAATGATATCTCTGTGAGCATACAATTTCGTTTGACTGCATATTTTGTAAAGTATTGGCAAAAATAGTATTGTGTCCATAATTAGTACATACAAATTTGTAGAGATATTTAGAGGCAATTTTCATTACAACATTAACTATTTGGCAATAGTCGCAAAAAAACCAATCATTTTAGGAAAAACTGACAGATCTTTAAAGTACACATTGTATGTTATTAATTTAACTCCTTATACTTAATCTATACAATATATAAAAGAAATAATTAATTTGCTTAATAATTATCATTACAGATGTTATAATATATTGAATAAACGGTTAAATGTTAAATAACAAATATTAAAGGTACATTATGATAACAATTTAAAGTTTTGTGTTTCTCCGAACAATTTAAATTTATATTTTTATAACATTAAATTATAATTGATTAGTTTTTTAAATTAAAATTTATATCGATTACCCTTTCGTTTATATATTTGATTACTTATTTAGTACTAGAAAAAAACTATCAACATTTAAATTTTAAAATGTTTTGAATTTAGGTATCTACAGAGGAAAATTGTTTTTAACTTTATTTTAAGAATATATTTATTATTATTATAAAGTTAATCACAGTTTCCAATGAATTCATAATAGAATATTTTAAACCATACAATTTTACACTGACGCTATATATACGCTTTGGTCGCTATAGTTTGTAATTACAATTTTATATACGAAAAATAGTAGACATTATTTAATATTGTTTAGAATAAATTTAATTATTTGTATTCATGATTCATACATCTAATTTGCATTTAGTATAGGTAGCTCAGATTATTTCTTTGATCATTTAAAAATAATGATCACACGTACTATTTTAATACTTAAAGGAGAACTAAAGTAACAAATGTTATAATATAGGTAGGTATTGTTGTAAGCATATTATATAAAATTATTTTTCATTCCTACCTATATATACCTAATATAACATTATAACAATATTTCATAACTTATCAGTGTAATAAATATTTATCATATTAAATATTTTTAGAAAGTATAAGAATTAGTTTAACACACTAAAAACTTGAATACATTAATGCACGAATCTCCGAAATTCAAATTCTGGTACTTGAAAATATTCGAGACAAAACTTATGGAAATTGATTACATTATATCGATAAATAATTATATGTATTATTAAATATATTTTCATTTACAAAATGTAATGTTTATTTTGTTGTATATTATGTATATAATTTATTCTATATTTTTTTATCAAATGTATGATTTAGAATATATTTATATAACTTTTTGTATTATAGTAAACTATTTTATTTGTATTTTATAATTTTAAATACAAAATTGTTCATCAACTACTATCAATAATAAAATGTAAATTAATATATTATACTGAAGTTCAAATATTGTTTATATTAATTTTTTGTATAAGGCATTCTAATAAATATGAATTGAGTACAAAATAAAATACAAATTTACGAACATGCCTTATTATAGGTATTAAAACTTCAATCTGGAAAAATAAGAGTTTTTTTCGTAGTACCATAATATATTATAATATCCAATGCAGTTGCTACCAATAACCACGTCAACTGATTGTTAGTTTTGACCAAATAAATAAATGGCTTTGACTCTTTAAATTTCGTTTCGTTATACATTAGAGTATTGAGTATAGTCCGAATTCAACATTGTTTCTCTGGTTAAAAAAGCTATTGATAAGTGACAACTCATATGGTCTGTTTAGGGATAAAAAGACCTGTGGTGTTTTATAGATCCCACGCATAAGATCAGCTCATGCAAATTAAGATTATATACGAATTAATTGTTATAAATAGTTAAAGCAAACAATTTATAAACATTTTATAAAAGTGATTAAATAAATCAGTGCAATATAAGTGTGTGGTTGATCAGTACAACATTAATTATTTAAATATGTTACAAAATTAAATTTTGATGAACTACTGAAAAAAGTGGTGCTGGAATATCTTTGTTTTGATTAAATATTCAGAAGCTGATCAAACGCATTGAATTTAAGCTTTCAATAAGTGTACAGTTTACAATATAATGTCGAAGAAAATAAATCAAACGTTAAGAACCAAAAATAATAAATATTTATTCAAATCCACGTATTAAGCTTTGAATTGAAGCAAAGTCTAATAAACGATTAATATATATTATATTTTAAAAAGAATTGAATCGTTTTACCAAAATGTTGTTTCTCAAAAAATTTTATAAATAATTTTTTGATTTTTGATCATAATTCATAATATACGTAATATAGGTATATTACATAATTCAATAGCATAATTACACTTTAACTGTATATCTAATATTATACCTGACGCTTAATGTTTGCAGACCAAAAATACTTTTTTTCAAATAACTCTACTGAAAATTGAATAATAATAAATATAGTCCGTTATTTCTTGTAGATGACAAATTGTGAATTGTATTTGATAATGTGTAGAAAATTCGTTTGTGAATTATTCATAAATAACTTTGACATTTACGATATTAGTCAAATAGTTTTACAAAGAAAATTAATTCAAATTATATTGTCTGTAGTCCCACAATGGTGGTTGAAAATAAAATAGAGAAATAGTGCTAGCTGTCCCTTAAAAATTGATTCAGTCGCTCTAAGATGATTGTTTAAAAATGAGCATTATAGGTTACACCCAAGAATTATCGTGAAAAATGAATGGCAAACCAATTCCGGAAATATCCCTGCTACAACACAATAATACAATACATAATTTATTCATATTTTTATCGTTCAAACACCAAATAAACATTTTATTACCTCGTACAATTATTGGATGAAAAAAATGACGATAGTGTTCTTCTCGATCAAATAAATTATATAAAACGACTATATAATACCTATACGTCTTGATTATTATGCGCAGAACCCAAAAAAAACATGTGCACAATATTCTTTTCGGGCTTAAGTGGTATCTCGATGACAGAACTATACAGTACCATAGTCGAAATGTTTGAAACACGTTAATGGTGTTACTCAAGGGTCTCCCAACGCGAAATCAACTGCATGGCGGTTATATAGGAGGTGGTTATTTATCATGATTCTATGACGTAGGCATGTATACAATAAAATACTGTTTCGTGGATTTTTTTTTTTTTTTGTACCATACGTGCACGAAAAATACTACCTATAATATATAATTATATATTTCAGGTCTAGTGCGTACATAATATTACGATTTTACGGTAACTGTCGGGTTAGTTCCCTATCGAAGGTAGACGCAATAGCAGTGCGTTACAAAATGAAAAAATCGGACAAAAGCGATTGAAAAATATTATTATAAGCTCGTCGCGTGAGATTAATATTATACCTATTGCCCACGTCATGACGTTATTCCGATGCAACTTAACAATAAATAGTATGTGTTACACAATATTGGAATGCTTATCAGTTACCTGCTGTAGTAACGGCCGCAGTGTCTCGAACGTGAACTTAGAAAACGTGTGTGGCACAGCAGTCGGGTACGGTCTCGGCGGACAGCGCGCACCGGAGAGCTGAACTTTAAGTAGCGTTCTGCCGACGGTTGCTGTGGGAACGACGTGCTTATGGGTCTTCATTACGCCGGGCGGCGGCGGCGGCGGCAGTGCTGCCAGTGCGGCGCGCGGTGAATTGTCGAACCACCACCCGCGCCGCAACGGTGTCGGATGATAAATTATTGTAAACGATAATGGCTCAACAGCGTGTGTGGGTATTACATAGGTAATATGTATAAAAACGCATATAATACGGTTGCCACGACACGTCTGATCGTTTTTTTTATTTATTTTTTTTCAGACGCACATCCGACCGACAAAAAGTATATTATTATATAATAATATGGCGTATAATGCGACAATTGTATTGTAATGTATTGCATGTGAATATTAGAGGTACTTATATTGTCCCGTCAAATATCACTCCTCCTTCCGATACGGCCTACACCCCACTGTTCGGAGGATCGCCATCATGAAGTACAAGAAAATCGCTTCCAAACGACACCTGTTCGGCGGATTTTTCCGCGAGTTCCTCAAAGATTTACTTGGCAAGTACGATAGGCTTAGGTGTAAAATATTATGCCATACCCATATTCTATAATACTGTGAACAATTTCAAACAATTTACCACCCAGTTCCAAGGTCCCTGCGGACGCTGCGCTTATATCTGTATAATATAATGTATATTCGGATTGCTGTAATAAATTATATAATATGTAATGCAGTTGGCCATATCAGAGCGAAACTATACAGGAATAATACTAGGTATACGATATTTCGATACATGTCATAATATCATTGAATTACGATGACTCTTTACCTGCCCGCAGTTAATACCTTTGTAGTACATTTACATAATACTAATAGAATACCTGGAGCGCCGTGTTTGCATGTTCATAATATTACGTATATCTACCACGGTCCACGGATACGTCATACACCGTTTTTTTTGTTTTAATTATGTATTTAAAATAAACTTTACAAGCCATTTTAGTTTTATAAAAATTTTTATTTAAACAAGTAGTTTTTTTATTACAGTAATTATTGTATAATTTGGTTTTACTTAAGAATAATAATATAAGCTTAGGTTTTTTTCAGGCTTAGGTCCTAGCTGTGCATCTGAGGTTTGTGTATTTTGTATTTTTCGAGCTCTTCTTTGTACTTGTCACAATCCATCAGTGGGAGATTGACTATTAGTGTTTTAATCTAACCTAACAACAGGTTTCACATGTAAGTGGATCTTTCTTTGATATCAAATAATCATGTGTTTATTCTGATGTACCTATCTGATTTTTAGTCTATTAAGTATTGTTTTTTCCTTTTCTTTTTAATTCGGGAGTTTGCCAGTCGTGTATTGCGTTTTTATTTCTTTCAGCTATGATTATTTTTGATGCGAGTTTGTTTGTCATTTGAATAGTAGATATTTAGAAATATTGCGCCAACACATAATGTGAAGTAGCGCATTTTTTCATAATATTTAACAACATACACATAATTATAAGGTAGCACCAAGTGACGTAATCCCCCACAATACCATAAGTAATCCCTTAATAATTTGTCAACTTTTAACGCCCAAAACTATTCTTTTCATAAATTTGTTTATAAACCTTAAAATCCACTCAAAATCCTATTTTTACCCTCACTTTATACATTTTATTTTATCTTGATGAAAATTTTATTAGTTCACGTTAAGCTATAAAACGACCGCATAGATAATAATATTCACATGGACATACCATGTATTTAAGTGTGATCGAAGAACATACTAGTTATCAAAGTGGTTACATATAAGTGAGGTGTGGTATCACAGTAAACAAACCATGTTAAATGAAACCATAATACAAACATTTGTATATTATTTTAGTATATACTTTTTAATAATAGATTAAAAACACTGACAAAATAATAGGTAATTACAATAATCAATAATAATAATAATATAATAACCATATTGAAATTAATTTAATTCCAAAATTAGCAGATTTTGGATTGATAAAAAATTGTCTTTATCGTATAACCGGTATATATAACCAGTATATTATATAATCCGTATCTATCGCCTACCTTAAATAACCATTATGGTAACTAGTCGACTCTTCGCTCACAGTATACCATAATATTTGGTATAGGGATATTTCATCCATGTACATATTATATAATCTATGGAGCACCGACCTAAGAAACGTAACTGCATTTGATTTTAATAATATTGTCTTGAATTTGATTTTTTATGTCTTATGTCCATATAAGCTGTGATCTGAAAGAGTGAATTGGTTCGTTTTAACGCCCTTTTGGCTTCTTGGTCGACTTTGTTATTCTCTTCAATACGGCTGTGTCCTGGTATCCAAATGAATATCATGTTTATTCCTTTGTTGCATGATTACATTGATAGTAACGATATTATTACCGTTCATAATTATATTATTACGTATACACATCCGATTCACGACGATGATTTATTGTAACGCAATAATTCTACGCGCCACATTTCCGTGATGTGCTCCCCTCCGCAATGTGCGTCACGGTGGCGACAGCAAACGATTCCGGACGACGCGTATTTTGATTTACGGCCAAATATTGCATAAGTATACCCTAGCTATATGTTATTACTATAATACGCTATGAGCCCGCCATTTTACCTGTGTGGAGGAACCGTATATATAACATATTATGACTGTATTGCATATACCCGGGATTCGGTTAGCGCATCATCAACACGTATTATAGGTAACCACGGCGGTGTGTATCGATCTATGACTATAATATTATAATGTTTAAATGATATTCGACGAACCAAAGGCTTATGAGAAGAATATAGAGCCGACCGAAATGACGCGTATTCGCCGGCCCGGTTCGAATAATAATCATAGTCATAATATTATATTATCGTCATTTCCTATTGTGTACAATCACCGTAGTTGCTGCTGTTGTTGTTCCAATGGAAAAAATGTACGAAGAATTTTTTCAAACCACACACACGTATTATATTTTAAAACGAGATATTATAAATATTAATTTCAACTGATGGCATGCGTCCTGCATTCTTAAGACAACCACGTTAAATTACTTGCGCCTTGCAGTAAATATAATTACAACAATACTTTTCTCTCTCTCTGCCTCTCTCTTTATTTCTCTCGCACATCTTTTCATTCCGTCACTCCGAATTTATAACGCACTGCATTGCATATTATAATATAAAATTTGCATCGTATTGACAATAATGTACCCGTGCGATGACAATTGACGCTCGACATAATGAGATATGTGTTTTCGTGGTTTGTAAACAATATATAATATATGGAGAACGTAAGACGTATAATAATTAATAATATAATAAAACTGATACACGTCATTGTTTTCCTTTCGTTTCCTGTTGGCAAATACGAGTGAAAACGCAGTGGTTGAGTAGTATTAATTTAAAATTTGGACCAAAGTTGTCAACAGACGCCACTCTATATAAACCATTTTATTGACAGCTTTATGGCATATAAAAATAATTATATAACTTATGTCCATTGTCTATATAGACAAAAAAAAAATGTTGTCAACAAACATATATGGTCCCCGCAATTGCTCCTTCTAATCCCTATGAGTCACATCACTGTTAAAGGTACGTGGCTAAACTGTACCTACATAAGAATAATAATGTTAAACATATCATGTATTTTAGTGCAGTTAAATAAAGACAAAGCAATATTATAATGTGCACTATATAAGGTTATTCGTTAATATTTGCCAGATCTCGAGATTTGTTTTTGTCTACAAGACGGCAGAATTTGTTCATCTTAAACATTTTACCAACTAAATATCCATCCTATGACAAGCAATGAATTAATAAATATAAACCCCTAAAATCTAGGTTCATAACTTAAACCAATAGATGTATACAGAGTTATACTATTGAGAACGAAGAATATAAATAATTATTAATACAAAGTGCATGCGCCTTGTAAGTTGTAATTATAATACTATTGCCTATTTATATAACTACATCATACTGTGAGCGCGCGTTACACGGAAATTCTATTACCCCACGTCCCCACCTCCTGTCAAAAATAAAACAATATTAATATCAGTTAACATGATAGTATAGTTACCTATATCACGATTAAAGATAGTACTATCTTTAATCGTGACCTATATGTATTCAGTTTATTGGAAAAGAATAATAGGTCAAATATTCTATTGCAAAATAAACAATTTAATGCACTGACACCCATATAAAACATATTTTATGTACGAATAATTATTGTTCATATATTATGCTACTAGGATTGTTTATATTAAATTGAATTGTTCATACGACCATACTCAGAGAATGAAAAATGAGAGCAAAATAAAGATATGTTGGTAAAAAGAGATTTTTGTTTTCAAATAATAATATATTATACGCATTTTTTGTAAGGTCTCCCCGCGTCTGCACAACCGTAGTGGTTATAAATTTTTTAATTTTCTTTTTTTCATACCTGAATTCCGGTGCTCCTATAGTACGTAGAAATGTTAAATATCTGTATGAAAAATGTCACTTAAAGAAATGGAAAAAATCTGTTTTTATTAAATCGTATATAATATTATAATAATATATAATATTATAGCAGCGCTCTGTGCACTCTTCAGTTCCGCCGCCCATTTATAGAAAGACTATAATTAGAAACTTCCACCAGGTATAAATTGCCGATGACTGAAATGAATAAATTTTTTTGTTTCTATAAAAATCTCGAATTCTTGTAAAACTTCATTGGTATCTCTGTCTCGAAGAACTTTATATAATAATTAATAATATTATATATTGTGGCTTGGCGAGGCACAGTGGCTATAATCAATTACGGAACGTGGTTGAGAGTAACAAACGTGCCACTAGTTCCCCGATGGGTGACCACCTAGGTTCGTAGTGGAAAAAACATTGCCACACATACACTTGTTGATAACCAACCATACAAACCGTAACAACCCTACCAACCTTACAGGCTAATGACCACAGTCGTTAAAGCCTTAATCTAATAAAAAAAAATATATTTTTTATAACTGTTGTCGAGAGTCAATGGTATAATTCAATTATATTTCGGGAAATCAGGTACCAAACTTCCAATCTTTCCTTCAAAAAATCACAACACTTCATATACCTACATAAATTATAAACCCAGGTTATGAAAAGAATGTCAACTGTCAAGCCAATTTTGGTAATTTTTGACATTTTACATCAACATTATAAGAAACTTAATTCTGCGTTAAATGGTATTACCTTCTGTAAAAATCATCCAACTATATGAAATTGTGATAACAGTGATAAAACTGTAATTATAATAAAAATAAAATATTTAAATTTTCTTCTGAATAGTTAGTATTTTTGATTTGACATTATTCTCACAACAAGCGTCCCATTTATCACTGCCCGATGTGCTCTTATGTCAGTCGTTTAGTATGGTATAGGTACTGTAGTGCATCACAGTTTTTTAAAATAAAATAAAAATTTTAATTCTTCCAATGACATATTATTATTTTTATTATTAAAAAATAAACATTGAATATGGTGTAATTTTTTAACAGCTGACCGCCGAAGTAAAAAATTCAGAAAGTCCAAGATGATTCTGGGTTTCTTTTATGGATTTTTCCTGAGCCTGAGTAAGTAAATTCGACTTTTTATTTCCCTATCATGTCCTTCTATTATTTTTTTTTTTAGTTCTCTACCATTTTGTAATTGTCGACTTAGAATTTACCGATCAGACCACTCGCCTAATGGGCATCGTTATCAGTCTATTTTTGAGCATCGGCCACGCCATTTCACAACAGGTAAATCGATACACATCAAATCTAGATAATTGTTTGTAATCGACCGTTTGCAGACAACGCGTGGTCATTTAACATTTAACATTTAATAGATTTATATATATAATATAATACCTGTATTCTCGATATAGTATAATAACATAAATACCTCTTATATTACGTTGGCTGTGCGGTGATCGCTAAAGCATTACTAAAAAAGTTACAAAAAATTGCACATGTTTTCATTATGTATTGAAATGTTTTATATTTCTAGAGTAATAATAAATTGCATCAACCGCAATATTATTACAACATTTTAACGTGGCCATTTAATAACGTATACTAAGTATTTAGGTAATATAATTTGTCTAGAGCTGTTATATATTAAATAATATTGTTATACATTTTATTTTATGTATTTAATAATTTTAACAATTTAATAATATTCACAACATTGTAACAAAAAAAAAATCAAAATGCTTTAATACTTTATGATATTGTATATATTTTCATAAATCATAAGTACAGACAATTAGCTACCTATTTAATTGCATAATATTGAGAACTAAAATATAAATGTTAATATGAAATATTGAAATAATATTTAATTACCCGCATATAACTAATTAAACTTTAAAAACAAATGGAGGAATATAGACGAAGTATATTTCATGAAATGATAATGTACCTATACTACTCCTCTATTCTAAATCTCAAATTATGTTAAATATTAATCTATTAGCTTAATATTACAAAATACATACAAGTTTGTAACATATATTATATTATGATACCAAATATGAAAAACACTGAGCGCTTGATAAAAAAAAAATTAACAGTTTGGTATTTACCTAGTAAAAATATTATCCTGACATATTATGAAAAATTCCCTTTCTTTAAAACCACAAAGTCGACTTAAAAATGAGTAGCTATCTCACGTAGAAAAATTCACTTTGTATTTATATTTAGAAAGTATTAAGTTATTATGAATAAACTGTCTAAATCTAACTGTCTGTGGTTTGTAGTTTATATCTACGTGACTAAGTATACTAAAAGTCTGATTTTATTCAGATTTAGGTAGCTATGAAAACACCATAATAGTATAATATTATGATTTCCCCATGTTTTGATGACTTATAGTAGGTATCAACTACATACAACGGATTATTGTCTTTTGAAAGTGGATTATGGCAGATCCATCGGTCGGGGAACAATATAAAATAAAACAGTATGTTATTTAACCCCGTGAATCTTCGTTTTTTGTATAAGAAAACTGCGAATTTAAGTAAATCAGACAGAAGGAATATAAAGAATATTTTAATCTTGTAACGATTCGGGCAGGCCCTACCAAAATGTATGTCTTATACATAAATTCGTATGTATGATGTACAAACTACATAATATATAATATTATAGTAGGGATATACCATTCTACTGATCAATAAACTGAATATTTACTTAATAATGTGACACGTGTCGTATAAATAAATAATCTAAAATGAATTTTTCCTTTCAAGTAGGTATAGACATTCAAAAAATACACGCTTTATTAAATCAAAATGTAAACATTGTTGAGGTATACAATTTATTTTTCTATGCAAACACATGGACGTTTTGTCATGAATTTTAATAATCAACGTAAGTATCCTCAATAACATCCACATAATAAGAGTCGTAAAAAGACAGGCCACTTGTAACAAAAATCCAAATAAATAAAATCGTCTCAAATAAAACGTCCCTTAAGATCTTACGAATGTATAATGGTTTTATACGCATTAATAATAAGTATTATAATTTTAATGCGCAATACAACTGCAAACATAGTATTTCAAACTCAGAGTTGTGATATGTTTTCTATTTAAGGTAGTTTTATTCTGTTTTAATAAACCGTTTTTATTTTTAAAAAAATTAAATAACTTAAAATGTAAAATACTACAAATGGTGTAATTTATCTGATTTATGAGGTGCAAATGTGTTCATTTGCAATCCATGATATATTCTTATTTTAATATTATCATTCGCTGTAAGAATATATACCGTAACAATTATGCATACTAGGTGATTATTTGAGCTGTATTCAAATACTGTTTTCTTATCATATTAAAACTGTAAAACTGTAAAGCTATAAAAGTTTTATACTAATAGTTATTAAAATAAATAAATAAAAAAAGTGATTATTTGTTCCAGTATAGGTACCTCAATTACCATAAAAGCCTCTGAAACATAACCAACTTAATTTTTAGGGGTTATGAAGAGAGAGATGATAATGAAATTTTGAATTTATTATTTATTTTATTTATTATTTAATATTTAAATTTATTCCACCAATTAAGTTTCAGATTTCAAGTATGATGTGAAAATATCAATGTCAACCCATTATTTCGTTATCATTAGTAATTTATATCTTTAGTATAATTTATAACTAATTAGTAGAACTGTAAACATAATTACTTGTAATAGCACCAGGTGTGCTAAAACATTTTAATTTACAGTAAATATAAAAAAGTATAATATATTTAATACAAACAAATTGTAGGTGCAGTGCTTGTTTTGTATTTAGAGGAGCCAAGCCCCTCAAAAACTAATATACCTACTTTGGGACACTTTTAGTATCAATTTATTTATCCATGACTAAGTACATAACCTATATTAATTTCACAGCTTTCACATTAATTACATGTCAGGTCAAATAAACAAACATTGTGAAAAAAAAGTAACAGCAACTGTTGTTTGCCCACCTGTTGATTTCTAAAAATAATTGTAAAAAAAAAGTTGGTAACGCCCCGCTATATTAGGTGTCTAGAGAGTCACTGTAATGGATGTGTTAAATTTTAATTCAATGATAAAACCATTGTATACGAAAAGTGATTCTGAGCGAATAAGGTCTGTCAGTCTACAATATTAATAATAGTGGGTATATTATGTTATGATATTATTGTGATTAAAGTAATTTAAGATTTTACTATTAGGAATTGGGTGTACTTACTTAAACCTACGTTAACATTTTTGAAATGTCATCAAGTATAGAAAATGATAAATATATGGTGTACATTTAAAGTATCTATGGTTCTTCGTCATTGAATTGTAAGAAAATAAGAAAATCACTCCATGAGAAATCGAGTAAATATCCGCAATGTTGTAAAATTTCAACTTCAAACGATTATAAAAATTGAATTTGAACTTTAGTGGACATTTTGTAATTGTAGACAAACTTATGAGGAAACTTGTGTTAAATTTTCAAATCTTAGATATAATAAAAAATAATTTTTATGAATTTCCAACTCAAAATAATTTGAACATTTTCATGATTTTTACGAATTTTGTCAAAAGTCTAACTTCAGACGCTCATAAAAAATTATTGTGAATTTTCGCTCGACTTTTTTTTAATTTCACAAACAACAACTAATGAAAACCTTGTATTACATTTTCAAGTTTTTTAACTGGGCAAACATTTTTTTATCGACATTAATTAAAAAAACTAATTGATAATAATCGAAAATTGCATAAGCCTATAATATGGTAGTCAAAATATTTTATATTTTATGCTGTATAGAAAATACCAGTATAAATCAGTGAAAATTGCATGTATCTAAGGGTTATTTTTTTTTAGAGTTACACTAAACCTTAAAACTGATTTTGCGTAAATTTTCCCTTTTTCCCTTAATTTTTTTTTGTTTTCCCGGCGCTTAGGAAAATTACCTAGGATTTAAATTTTGACCTCTCAACTACATCAACTAGATTAACTTTCCCACCGGAAAAGATACTGAAGTTAAAAACTGAAGCATTATTTCGACTGCTTCAATTTCGTGTACACAGACACAAAATTAAAAATTAAAAATAAAAACATAAAATAAAAATCACACATTATTGTAAAATCAATACATTCATAGCTCCGCTCGAAATTGAACACATCGAAAGCATTGTGTTTCATGTTTTAATATTTTAAAATATAAGTAACGTTGTTTTATTGAAAATGTAAATAAAAAAATACCCAAACGTCGCGCTGACAGATACTAAAACTGTATGAAATTATAATTTGTTGTACAGGTTCGGTGTTTGGGACTTTTGGCGATGCCGACGTTCTGTGACAAGTCCGGTCAACGCGTACTGGTGACCATGGTATTTGCGTACGTAATGGCCGGCCCTCTGAATAACATAACGAGAAACGGGTCCGAAGTGATCAGAGTGTTCACCTGTTCCAGTGCGCTGGTATATAATTTAACCAAGATCCGATATGAACTCATGTTCAAACCGTTCCAAGAAGCACTGTTCAACCTCAAGGTATATAAATTATTATAAATTATAGTCATTTAAATATTATAAAAAAAGCAGGTAAGTGCAGCAGCGTGGATTATGTCAAGGGTTTTGGAAATTTGTCCATCGTCCCTTCGGTCCTCGGACAGTATAGTGTATTATTACAGTATTAGATTTGAGTGTAATGATTGCATTCGATAAAAACGATTCCGAGCGGAGTATCGTTGTATCTATAATACATTTATAGTTTTACAAGTTTTTTTTACATAATATTCGTTGCTATGGTGATAAATAAAGCGTTAACAATTAATATCAATATTTAACAGTTTTTTACGTTATCTTGAATGATTTTTCCAGTGTCGTTAATTAATTAACTATTGAGAAAATCGAAAAATGACCTTTTTAAAGTACTCTACTGACAAGATTCACGTTTCTATCAGAAAAAATGCTGATCTCGAATATCGGAACATTCTTACTGTCCAAAAAGTTTCTGACAGGCAGAAAAAAAACACACATCTTAGTAAAATAAATATATTGTCTCGCTCCACTCAGAATCTAAAATGTTCAATATAATTTATAATATAGACTAATATAGATAGACACAGTTTACTCAAATTAAATTAATTATACATAATATAATTTCAGTTATATACTATATTGAGTTTAGTGGCCAAGTTTTAGTATTTTACACTAAATAATCGATTTAAATAAGTAGGTACTTGCATTTCCCGGATGCTCCAGGCTATTGAGTAAAGGTCTAGGTAACGGGAGACTCATCCGTGAATTATTGTAATATTGAATTTGAAACCCTATACAACTGTTATAAAAACAATATAAACATCTTTCCTGCATTTATACTTTAGAACAATATATTATAACTATTACGTAATAAAAAAAAATTCACAACTTTCTTATAATAATTAAAACATTTTTTTATTATATTATAACCAAATCAATAAGTCTTACTGTTGATATTTTCATACTTGTTGAAACGCCAAAAGGGAGTCAATTAACGATTTAAGTTGTGGTTTAAGTATTTTGCGATAGGTGAACATTTTTTAATAAATTAATTTAATCGTCGGTAAATCCAATGTATTTGAGTCTTTCTATTGCAAAATATTATACTACCTGATAGCTTTTACCAAATAATATTCACGCAATATAAAAATCACATTATTCATTGCCGTAATGGCTAAAATTCTTCGGGGAATGTACAAAAACTTATATAATTCACTTATTGAACCGACCGAACTGAGCTATAAGGAAAATAATTTAACCCTCCTGCTCTTTCAAAATGTAAAACTGAAATCGTGTCTACCGCCATTCACTGTTTCATATGTGTGCGAGACATTGATTGATCTTCCGTCCGGGCCATGTTCTTTTTCGCAAAACCTATGTGCGAGTTTTAACAATTCGATTATTTGCAGTTAATTTAATACATCTTATATTAGTATTAAATCAGCTGTACCCAAATCACAACTTGTAAACATATAACTTACTATTACATGCACCCAGCTACTTAAAATTACGTGATATATTATGTATTCAAATTATCATGTATTATAAAATATACCTACTTAGTAATATTATAAGCCTACAGACTGTCTTCGCTCAAAATCGTGTTCACAGAACACAGTGATTTTATATAATTTTATCAAATTTAACATATCCATTATTACGTGACTCTCTATAAACACCTAATATTCAGCAGATCGTTGCCCACTTGCCTGCTTTTTTATGATGATTTTGTACTTGTATGACATCGAAATGCAATTAAATTTTTCACAATAAATATTATTCATTTTTGGTTAACATTTTTCTCAAAAGTACTTTAGTTTCTCGTATGACTTGTAAATTGTTCATATTACACAATAAAATTTTAGAGCTCAAATATAAATTGCATTACATAGCGCCGTCAAAATTTCATGAAAAATAACTTACAATCTAATAGCTTTTGCATCGTATTTAGTATTTACTTTCAAAAAAGTTATAACCCACAAGTGTATGTCGATCTAATATATTATTATTATTATTACAATATAATAATAATATAAGTGAAAACTTCAAAGACTATTACAACTTACAATCTATCCTATACAATATATATATATAGGATACGTGCTATACAATTCACGTTTACGTATACGATGACGATTCTAATATCCCAGTTTTTCCGGAAACTTTTAATAAAATAAAAAAAAATACAACTGATGTTAAATATTCCTGGTTGGTTCTCGACCCGGATGCATTTCTTTAGTGAATAATGGGTTTTTATCCCTTCGATATAATATTACCACTATACTACATAATGCATTATTATTCCGTTTGATATACGTTATAATATTCAGAGGCAGCGTTCGGGACTTACGCGTCTAAAAAATTGCGTTTAAGTGCAAAGCGTTAATGTGTGATAGAAATGTATATCATTTAAGACACAAATAATAAATTCATTATTGAAAAATGTCTGTTTGTCTACTAAGAAGGCTGCGGCTATCGGATAAAAAACGTGTACGGAGACTAAAGTTGAGCATATTATAAACGAGACGTAATCTCGACGCACAAAAAAAATTTCCTCAAATCACAAAAACGGCTTTCTGCTACTGTCAGTTAATTAATACAAACGGCTTCTTTGATTTGCAACGTGTAAACGCGAATTTTTTTTTTTTATATCTTTTTCGACTGTTGTTTATTTTGTGAACTTTAGTTAGTGTAAAACATTTTTGTCTGGATAAAAAAAAACTTAAAATTTACTAAAATTAATAAACAGTTTTCAGCAATATTTCAATTTATCTTTATTGTTTATGATAATGATTATTGTGTACCTACACTATTATTATGGTAAACGTATACAGTGTATTAAAACTCGTATAGCCATTAGTCATTAGACGTGTATACGATTTTCGGCATTTTGTAGGGAGGCGATACAATTATTTATTATACAGTATCGTAATTTACTTAAAGATACTTCGATCTAATAAGATAGTGCTTTAGATAGGACGAAATACGTGATCTGGAAAACCAGCAGACAACTATGCCCACGGTAGAAATGTTCATGAAAATTATACCCAAGTACTCCGACTATACATTTAGGTTTTATTCGCATTTTCCTGTACAAATAAAATTAAAATTATGATATTAATTCAACAATAGGTAAAGTTATTTTGTCAAATAAAACTTACAAGTAAAAACATGTAAATTGTATCTTGATACAATTATTATTACCACTTATACACATTATAAACAGGTACACAATAATTAAGAGAAGTTAATTTAAAAACAAATATTCACTGGCGTCGTACAAAACTACAAAACATGTTTAATCGTGAGGCTGTTATATATTAAAATGCTTTGCTATTATAATTGATGTAAATATAGTCTGAGTTAATTTAATATTAGGTACCTATTTCGATAATTATATACGATACAAATATTATTATACATAGAATACATTTACATATATACAATAATATGTTTATATTAGAATAAACCTTACTACCATAATCGGTAAAAATATAAAATAGTTGAAAATACAACACAGTGTGGTAAGGTGATTATTAAATTAGAGTGACTAATGCAATCGTTTTACTTTAACTATTATTTAATTTGGTTATTAATTAGAACATTTTGAACACGGACCACGTGGTCTGAACTAAACACGATGTTAGTACTTGTTAGTGCGGAAGAGTCCTACGTATAGGTAGTAGTAATGGTTAAAGGCATAAAAATGCATGTCATAAGATTCATACTACTACACTAAATAGTTTTTCACCCGCTTTTTTTCTCTCGATATTTTTTGTTGACAGTTTTCCTAAAATGGACCTATCAGTTTCTAAACATTTTTAACATTGTGGATATTTTACCTGGACATTGTTTCCATTGCTAAAATAGTCAAAAGACTTGAACATTACTACCTAGACTCACGTGTAAGTGGAAATGTTGTTATTATTAATCAAAATAATAATAATTGTAATTTATTTTTAACTCAAATAAATAAAGATGACTTTAATAAAAATTAATAAATAGAAAAAATAAAATAACAATGTATGATATAAAATTATATTGTTGATTTTAATGATATTTTTATGACGCACGAACTATAATAACTTATATGAAGATCCCAAGAAAACGTAATTGTCTGTGGAACGCGATTCAAATTTGAATTTCACATCCGCCCATTTAATATGTTTTTTCATCAAAATACAGATTAAATTATATATTTTATACTCTGTAAAATATTATAAATTAATTTTCTTCAAACTGCAACATTTCCTATTATAAATCAATTAAAATAAAATATCTCATTATTAATCACCACAAAATAATTTTCAAAAGAAAAATATAATTGAATCGTATGTTGATGATAAACTATCTATTATTAATAATTAGAATAAAACCTATTATGTTTTCGAATTAATTAATTTTATTTGTGAAGTGGTTTAATATTTGTTAACTTAAAACCATAATTACTTACCTAGTGATGTACCTATAATTAGTTTGTAATTTATTTACTCAATGCATCAATATATTGTTTCCTACACAACTACTTTTATCATATCGTGTAAAAATTATTGATTTTCATATTATTACGTATACCCGCCTACTTGAAAATGAGTAGTCCTTATAGAGTGTCAAAAAATATTTTTACGAAGGAAATTAATTTACTGTTAAAAACGTATCATATTATATGAATTTTTCTTTTTGATCAATGTTATAAAATTATTGAAAATCGTACTAAATTAAAATCAAAAAATAATAAGCCTAGAGCTAATTGTATGATATAATATCAGCATACTTTTGACGATCGTTAACATTAACAAATTTTCCAAATTAAGTACCTAATTATATTTAATTTTTATAATATTTAAGTACGATACTTACCGAAAATACTAAATTATCGTTATTCGAATCCGTTAAAAAATAAACTTCAAAACTCAAAACAATTATATAATCATTGTCACACAATAATACAATTTTAGACCACGGTGTATTTTCATCGCTATGATGTTAAGGTTATGTGGTTGTCAATTAATACAAACATATTGTCATCATATTTGTAAATATTTTCAGGCTGAAACGAACGAGATAAAAGAAACCATAAATTCTATCAACGACGTGATAGATCCGATTCGACAGGAATTCGAATCAGACGGCGACGATATCGTACTACACGAGAGAAACGATTACATAGACGATCTAGAAATGGTTAGTTACAAAATAAACATAACAATATATAAAATAATATTGTAACCATAATATTATAATGTTGGGTGAATTTAAACGCTTAATTTATACTTTGCGTCCAGTTTTTGATAACTCGTAAAACAATTAAAGTGAACATTTTTTTTTGAAAAGAGCAATCAATAGTGTTATACATTATAATGTTGTATTTCGTCTAAATGTGTAATGTATCCATCCATTTTACTTTTCAGTTGCAGTATTAATATTGAGCAGCTGTTGTGTTTTCAGTTTTTACATCCGATTACTATCTATAATTATATCATTTTAAAACAAAAAGAGATTCGGTGTTATAATAATTTATCCAATAGCCTTTGAACAATATGTATTTTGTTTATAGATATTGTATGTATATATAATTATTATAATATATATATATATGTATCTAAGCACAAATATAATTATCCATTAAATTATTTATGTATAAGCCTTGCGAGTTATCCTGGTCACGTGTTGTCATTTTGTCTGTGAATATAATTTCGAAAAAACGTATATTATACACATGATTATTAAAGCAAGCTTGTGACAATAACGTGTAGAGAAACTTTTTATTTTTAATTAAATATTTTATTTACAAAGGGCTACAAATTCCAAACAAAAAACAAAAAATTCTCCCGTTTTTCTGAATTATATAAAACTAAAATTAAAAACAATTATAAATATATTATTTTATATTATAGCATCGCATTGGCGAATTTTTTTTTTATTTCATAAAAACGTTATGGAATATTATTAATACTATGTGAAACGAAATTCCATTATTCAAAATCTGACTGACACAAACGCCAGCAAATATTTGTCACTGACATGACGTCGAGTTCTACATTTAGTTTACTGTGTACATAATATTATTATTATATCTGTATTCTGTACCTGAAGATCAGAAGAATCCAAGTTTATATTTTAACTTTTCGTGAGAACAAGAATACTGATATCTTATTTCCATAACATTTTTATTTTATTTTTTGGTTACTTTCATTGTAGACACATAAACTGTTTAAGTACATATTACAATGGTATAGTCATTAAATAAAGCTATATATACATATATATTGTAATGTTATTATTTTCCTTTATTAAAACATTACAGTTATAATATTATCTTGGTAATATATTATACAGTATTAAATAAATAACATTAGCATTATGATAGAGAGTATTTGGATTTTTTGCTTTAGAGAAATTTGATGATTTTGAACTTAAATTTTTTACATGGTTTTTAAATTCAAACAGATTCTAAGTTCAGATTATTATATACACCGTTATTGATAAAGGTTTTAAATCCAAACAATGTGGACTTGAACCATGTCCCATTGTCCCATTGTAGTGAAGACCCTTTCAAAGTTATTTCAGTATGTTTTAATCTGATTTTCAAAAAAATATTTAATGCTTAAACCCACGAAGTAAAAATATAACCATCAACAATTTATGTAGGACAACTTCGTAACCTCAGTTTTGATTAATATTGACTTAGCCTCTTTTGCTTCTCATGTACAGAAATTATAATTTAAATAACAGCGTCCCTAGACTTTTTGGCATTAATGAAGCTTTTAGATAACACTCGTTTTGACTCGTTCTCTCGTATATCAACGTTATACGGTGGTATTTACCTATACCTTGCTATAAGGTGTCCAAAAATAAATAGATCACGAGCCACAGCGGCGAGTGACAATAAATGCAAGTTGGAGCTATTTTATTGTTAGTACTTATTATTTTCTTTGTGTTTTAGTATATTCCCCTAGTTATTATTATAATATGTATAATGATTTATTTGCGTTAATGGACAAAAAACATTTTAAACGTTCATAATCTTTTGTATATTATACATTCTATATTTATTTATTTTTCTAATACGAGCTTCGCCTCTAATCTACAACAAAATATCCTATGAATAATAAACGTGCGCATTTTTGGCGTTAATATACAAATTACCTATCACAAACAGATTACATTGCGAACTAATCGTTTTCAAACGAAACTTAATTAAATATTACACTGCATATGACTCAAACCCGGGGGCTTCAGCCTATTGCTTGTTGTTGTATTGTTGTTATAGAGACCATCGAAAATGTACAATGCAAAATCTTCGAGGTATACGAAAAATATGTACAAGATCCCGGAGCCGAGCGAAGTGGAAACAAAGTACAGAGATAAATTGCGCAGAAAGTGTAAAGGTTAGTAAACAAATTATACAGATGAACTGTGCTGTGGTGTGACGATTATAATACTAGGCTTATGAGTCTATGTATAATTTTCAGAGTCTTGAAAATGTAATTACAAAAATAGGAGCAATATATTATTATAGTTTATATGTAATAGCCGAGGAATAAAAATTCGAGATCTGAATAGAATAATTGTACTTGGATTATTTTTTTATTTCAGTTAAAATGAGGACTGCAGACTATATAATAAATTGTTGTCCCAATTGCAGTTTAAAAGAAGCAATAAAAAAAACTAACAATAGGAAGAATTTTTAAGACGTTAAACTAAAAATGAAAAACAATAAATATACCACTGCGCCGAGTCGATAAAAAAAATTGTCATGTCCTATACTCCTATAATCCTATAACATAACGGGGCGAGTATATTCAAATTTTAAAGTCTAAAGCATTACTTTATATTACATTTTCATAGAAACAAAACGAACACAATACAATATAATATCAGCATCTATGAATGTGTAAAAATAATCAGAAATTATTTATATAATATATTTTAGCAAAACATACAATCGATCCACACAAGCAAATTTCTAGTTCATAGTTGAAATTGTAGGAAACAAAATACCATAAATAGTACTTTCAACTACACATACCGAATTATATTCAAGCGTCGGAGCGTATATAACATCAAAATTCTAGTTGGTGGTCATAATAAATTATCATTCGTCGACGATAGGTGATAGCTATCATCACATTCGTAATCTAATATTTTTGATTGTTAAGAAAAGCCATTAAGACTTTCAAAAAATTAACATCTACCGTTCATCGTTACAATATTTTCACGGAAACGCCGTGATGGTTAGGTTAGGTTAACCTTGCTCGAATTTTCCTTCGACAACGGAAGAATGGTTCTTTATAATCGACCTAGTCCAATGGAGGTGGTTAAGAAACATAGTACGGCCGTAATTCGGTTTTTGATATTAATATACGCTCATTGTGCAAACATTCCATTTATCGATTGAATTTGTTTTTTCCAAAAATAATGTGAGCCAAATATAATATTGTTGTGTAAAGGTTTTAGAGAACGGTTACTTTGTTTAACGTCATCCGATGACCGATTATAGTTATGGCTGTTACATTTTTTAATATCGTTTGCAGGCATCATCAACCGGGCGGACGACAAGTGCAAGGCAGCGTTTCAGAGCAGCTACGACATTTGCAAGAACTCGGTACACTGGTCAGTGAACTGGGCCCTGTGCTGGCCCATGCAGGTCACTTTCGTCTGTAACCTTGCACCACGTAAGTAAAGCTTTGGATAAACTTCGTCTTTCGATTTTATCACCCAAATTTTAAGAGTGTCAAATTTATGCTAGATTTTTTACTGGATACATATTCATGGAACATATGGGCAGGGTCTAAGATTTATCATAATTGTATATAAAATAATCAACACTGGTTTTGTTAACTAAGTTATTTTACCTATAACTGTTCTTATATTAAATATTTTTTAAATTCGTGAGTTCGTGACCACATAATACAGAAGTTTTATTAATTAAGAAAAAAATATTTAAATTTAAGACTACAAGGTCAAACCTACCTACTAATCAGTAACCAAAATGGTTTTCCAAGTCCTACACTGTAGGTTGTAACTGTTAAGCATATTTCAAAAAGTCCACTCCACCAACTAATATTCATAATATCTTCCTATCGTTCAGCCAAATCTTAAAATTCATATAAATGTATAACAATTAAAAATTAAAATTATAAACTGTAAAAGTGTTGAATAGAACCTATTATATTAATATTATTCACTAGCTGTCCCTCCCGGCGTATATTACAATCCGTTTTACTCTGTAGTTTCTAATATTAGAGTGAATTAAGTATACCTTAAGGTAAAAATATTAAAATTTTTAGCGTTGAAGTTTCAAGGGGGATCTGGATACGAATGTAAACCTAAATGTAAGACCCGCGCGATCATTATACCTATACATATATACACCACGCCATATTAATGTGTTATCGTGACGCAGTGTTTGGTGGTGGAGACGTGTGCAATTCCGGGAAATCGGTAAATTCCGGTTTTGGCAAGGGATATGTGTACCTGACAAAGTCCAAGGACGAATTAAAACGAGAATTCCTGCACGTAAAAGTCAATTACAAGTTGAACAAAGTGAAAATAATGGTAATGTCCTCGCATTCGGTTAGACCATAATTCTATTTAGGGCAGGCGACTTACGCGGCTCATCTATTATATACACGCTGTCATCGTCAGGAGGCGCCTTGAGGTGTGTTCTGGTTATTTATAGATTTAGACAAATTACATTTTTAAATGCTTTCTTCGCTTATCATACAAGCTTCTCGTTCACCACAGCCACTACAGCTAATATGTGCATATATTATCAATTTTTTTTTTAATAAGGTATAAACATATTATATAATATCCATTTACAATTATTTAAATTAAGAGATGAACCAATTGAATTCTACAAGCAAACCACATATTATGAAGGTGTTTGGAAGTGGCAAAGTTGTTACACATATTTTGGTCGATCCAACATTGCGAAAGATAGACCGTTTTAGCGAATTTGAATGCTTTAGCTTTTATATATGTATGTGCGTTATTTATCCGAAGACCACGTATACCCCACGTATTCGATTGAATTTGATAACAATAATTATAATAATAAATAATACGTTGTATAATTTTTGTCCTTCCCGTTTTAACAGACTTACTACTATCAGCGCTTAAGAACTGATCACTTGCTTAGCTTGGAATAGTATAGATCAATCATAAGTGATGACATATCATAGATGATTTGCTTTAAAAAACCAATCCCAATTCCAATCAAGTAAATGAAAAAAAATTGAACGTTTAATCCTATGAACGAGAACTAAATGCCCTAGTCTGAGAATTTTCGCATACTCAGAACTGCGTAATTGCCTACTACTCCGTTCACGCACAAAGAGTCAACATGTTTTTGGATAGAATTAAATAAATAATAATCACATTCGCCCAAATGGCCGACTGCTATCCATCGGGATTCGAGAACAATAATAATAATAAACTATTACAAGCCGTCCGATCAGTTGTTCATTTTGTGCTCTCGGTTATTAAATGCATAATATACTATATTGTCTACTATCGAGTGTTATATTATTTAATTTATTATTATACGCATCTGCAATGTATAATTTGACGTAAGCGCCATGTAAGCAGTAAGCCATGTAAGCAACCAGGGAATCGATAAGAAACAAATACACAAACGGCTTACGACAAGTAACACATGTAGGCATACCGAAATTTTGTCTAATCCTAATAAATAACAACGCTTAGGTTCGGTATGGATTTACAATTGGTTGAAATGGTTGAATGGGGTGGGAACTGGGGAGTGGAGCTGGAGCCACTGATTCGTATAAAGTATCTGTGTATAACGACATGCCGTCGGCCGAAGAAAAACATTTGTATCGTTTGTAATTCACAGACGAATTTACTGCAACGTACATAAGGTATACCAACGCGCTAGTATTTTACTATGTTCCTATATAAATAATAAATAGAGAGTGCAAAATGAACGGAGACTTTTTATTCGAATTTCGAAAAACACGTTTATTTATTTAGAATGTCTATTCGCTCTTATTCTGGACATTTCGGACCCGCCGATAACCCAAAACAACCGTTTATGCCACTGCATTATTTATATCTCCATTAATGACTGTAACCACGAGACCTCCACCACGTGATTATAAAAATTATAATGAAATTAAAGCTAGTCGATCTGGTGATCAAAAGCTGTTTTTTTTCGTTATGAAACTACTGCATTACGGTTATTTCCGTGTTAGGATATTTTATTCACTAAAACGTGTGAATAATTATTATGAAAAACATGCTTCCATAATATAAATTATATTTTTTATTCGTTTCCATGACCTTAAAATATCATACAAATAAGTATAATAATATTATCTATAAATAATTGCCAGCTGTTACAAAAGAGTATAAAATATAAAAGCTCAAAATGAACACACGTTATTATCAGATCTCTAAAAATAAAAACATTGAGTAAACTCCGTTATTAAAACTATAATATATAAACAATATAGTATATACAAGGTGGACGGTGGTACACCAAGCATGCTCACCCCCATTTTAGATTCTGAGCGGAGCGATGAATGTATTGATATTAAAATGATGTGTGTTTTTTTTTTAATATCTGTGTAATAGTCGAAATAATGCTACGATTTTCAACTTCAGTATCTTGTTCTATGAGAAAGTGAATCAAGTTGGTGCATTATAGGGAGGTCAAAATTTAAAATTATCGGTAGTTTTCAAAAGCACCGGGAAAACAAAAAAAAATTAAGGAAAACGGGAATTTTTACGCAAAATTGGTTTTCGACAAAATTGATTTTGGTTTTTGATGTAACTTTAAAACAAAAGACTGTAGATACATGCCATTTTGACTGAATGTTTATATTAGCATTCTCTATACACCATAAAATGTTATGAGCTGTTTATGGGCATTTTTAGTTTTCTTTTCTATAAATGCCAATAAAATTTTATTCCTTGGGTCAAATAGCTTGAAAATTTAATACAAGGCTCATAATATATTGTTACGAATTTGAAAAAAAAATAAAAACCCATGGTCACAATTTTTTTTTATAAGCATTAAAATTTCAAATCTTGACAGAATACATTAAAATCAAGAAAATGTACAAATTATTTAGAGTTAGAAATTCATAATTTTTCTTTTTAAATCCTAGATTTTAAAATGTAATGCAAGATTCCTCATAAGTTTTTCTACCTTTATCAAAAAAAAGTCAAGTTAAATTTTTATGAGCGTTTGAAATTCATATTTTTACAACATTGGATAATCACTCGATTTCTCATTTAGTTGTTATCTTGCTTTATTGTAATTCAAAATCGAATGACTATAGATACATGTAAATTTCACTGAATGTTCATATTCTTATTTTCTATACACCATAAGGTTTTTAAAAATATTTTGACTCATTTTGAACTGTTTACGGAAAATTTCAATTTTAGATTTTTTTTTGTTTTTTTTCCTATAAATATCAATAAAATTTTATTTGTTGGCCCAAAAAGCGTGAAAATGTTATTATTTGTTAGGCTCCTGATATATTGTTACAGAAGCAGTTGAAAAATATTAAAAATACATAGGCTCAATTTTTTTTTTTAGAAGCATTTAAATTTAAAATTTTAGCAAAATTTAAAATTTAAAAATGTATTAAGTGTTCAACTTCTGTATCTAAGGATTGAAAATTAAAAACAATGTTAAACGTAAGTAGGTTATTCTGTAACCAAAAAATCTCCTAAATATAAACACACAATTTTTTATAGGTATAGTTTTTTTATGTTTAAATTTGGACGAAATTACACATTAGTACCTTTTCTGATAGGAAAGTGAATCTAGTTGGTACTTTGGGGGGTCAAAAGTAAACATTTTCCAGTAGTTTTCAAAAGTACCGTGAAAAACAAATGGAAAATTAAGGAAAAAACGGGAATTTTTACGCAACATTGATTTTCGATAAAATCGATTTTGGTTTTTGGTGTAAGTCTAAAAAAAATGACGGTAAATACATGAAATTTTTACTGAATGTTTATATAAGCAGTTTCTATATACCATACCGTTTTCAAAATATTTTGACTTATTTTGAGCTGTTTACAGACATTTTAAATTTCCAATCTTTTTGGTTTTTTTTTTTTTAAAAATCAATAACATTTTATTTATTCGTTAAAAATTCTTGAAAATTTAATAGAATACTCCTAATATATTATTTCAAAGGTAGATGAAAAATATTAAAAATCTGTAGTCACAATTTTTTTTTTAAGCATTTAAAGTTGAAATTTTGACAAAATACGTAAAAATGACGAAAATTTGCAAATTATTTAGAGTTAGAAATTCATAAAAATTTTTCTTTTTAAATCTAAGGTTTTAAATTTTAACACAAGATTTAACGTAAGTTTTTCTACTTTTATCAAAAACAAAATATCTAAAAGCAAGTAAAAATAAATTTGTATGAACGTTTTAAGTTCATAATTTTACAACATTGGATATTCTCTCGATTTCTCATGTAGCGTTTTTCTTATTTGGTTATAATTCAAAAACGAATAATTGTAGATGCATGAAAATTTCACTGAATGTTTATATTCTTATTTTCTATATACTATACAATTTTGAAAATATTTTGATGTTTTGAGCTGTTTAAAGACATTTTCAGTTTTCAATTTTTTTAGTTTTTTTTTTTTATAATTGTCAATAAAATTTTATTTGGTGGGCCAAAAAGTCTGAAAATTTAATACAAGCTTTATAACATATTGTTACAATATCAGTTGAAAATTTTTAAAAATACATAGGCACGATTTTTTTTTATAAGCATTTAAAGTTCGAATTTTGACAAAATTAAAAATATTTTTTGTTCATATCCTAGACTGACATATCGCCTCCGCTCAGAATCGTTTTTCTTATACATTGATATATCATTGGATTCAAATTTAATACCATCCATTATACAGTGACCTACTTATAACCTAATGTACAGCAGAGCGACATACACTTACCCTCCCTTTTTTTCTTTAATAATGAAATTATTTAAATTCTGATTTTTTGGAATTTTTAAATATACTCAAAGCCCATAACTATCAAATTCTTGAATTTTCTTATATTACACAGGAGTGTCCTGTGGAGAATACAAACTTCTGTTCTTCAAATGAAAAGTCCCTTTTTTATTGTAAATTATTTTAGTGGATAATATTTTTGAAAATTGTGATGGTACCTAATTCAAAATTTGAATGAGTAGCTTCTCATAGTGATTAAAAAGTTTGTACTAAGGATAACAGTCCTTAAAAGTGGTTTTACAAAAATATAAAATAGGCGAAAAATTGTATCTAGTATTTATTATACTTTGGTCTTTTTTTACAAATTGTTAATACCTATTGATAGATTAATATTAATGATCAAAATTTTTAAATCACCATTGCCCCCATATCTTATAAGCCCATTACCATGAAAACAAAGTTAATAACTCAACAACTATTGGTGTAATTGGTACCAATTGGAATTTTGATACTGATACGTCAAAAATTTCAACAAAATTATTCACTGTATAATTTATTTACAGTTGAAAACGTATGTTCTAATTTGAAAAAAAAAATTTTATATCTCCACGTGACTCATCAAGTCTAAAATCCTGTAAGTTTGAAAATATGGTCATACAGTATATTTAAAAGTTCAAAAAATCCTATTTTGAATAACTGCATTATTGAAGAAAAAAGAGGCGAGCATGCACCCTGTATATATATAAATAATATCATAAAAGTTGTTTTCGTTTTTATTATTACATATTGAGATAATAATTTTACTGTAGGTTAGACAAGCATTGCTTTTGCTTTCGAAATACCACGGTCGGAGGTCATCGTAGTTACCGGTCGCTTATCATCTCGAGCGCACAATTCCCCGATAAAAAAAAAACAACTGCGATTTAAAAACTAGGTAAGTTGATTTCATTAAGGCAGCTTTAATTTTTTTATTTTTTCATCGATGTTTATGTTACGAGAGAACCGCATTATATGTATATGAAAAAACCTTAACACGACCAAAAATATGTATCCCCATTGCGGGTAATACGGAATTGGTTCCCGGGGTAAATTAAGTATACGAATTGGTTCACGAAAAAAAGTACTTATCAGTAGGTATACAATTGTTCGAATTAGTTCCCAAATAAAAGTTTATTGACAAAAATATTATAAAATTGAAATACGGCCAAATTTCGAACTTACAATTCGTTAAAAATGTACGTTGTAAATTCATAGCACATATATTTATATAAGGTACCTATTTGTCTATTTATTATGACTTATTATGATAGGTACATTATTGCAGTTAGGAAAAAATATTATTATACACCTGTATTCTATTGCAAGCACAAATATTATTACTGGCAAATACGTAATACGTTTATGTACTGTGTAGAGTATAATAATATTATATTATGTATAATATAGACTGAGCAACAATTTCAACCATATCTAAGTATTCTAGACAGTCCTGATAATCTGTATAAAATGAAAATTGTTGCTGGTTGAATATAATATTTTAAAAGTTTGAAAAGTTAATTTAACAAAGTTGTATTATCATGAAAGCATGTGGGAAGTGGCAACTAATTCGTATGTTACCTATAGACAACCCGTGGGAACCAACTCGTATGTTACCTGTAGAGACAACCCAGGAACCAATTCGACAATTGGGAACCAACTCGAAGTCGTCCCCCATTGCGTACGTATTTCTGCGAGCTGGTAATCAGCCCATATAGATTTATATTCCGCTCCCAGTGTAGGTTGAATAATATTATGTCGAACTTAAATGGACTCCCTCCCTGTCGTGATATTTTCGCACTAAATATCGTTTCGGCGTTTACGGCTTAACCGCGCGAATCCCACGCACGCATCGTCGAAACCGTTTTTAAGTCGTCATATCCATAATTAACATATTTTAACGGCCAATAGATTATTATTAAGACATAGGTACAAGTGTGTGTGTGTGTATGTGTGTGTGTGTGTGTGTGTGTGTGTGTGTGTGTCGTATGCACTTGTGCGTGATATTATTATCTCGTTATGCGTAATGAGATATATGAGGCTTGACGCTGATACCGCATGTTCTCCTCTGGATAAGCGGCATGGACATGATATAATATATTTTAGTGTGCATAAAGATTAACGCGCCCGTTCTCGTGTTTTTGTCATCGTTACGACACTCAGCCTGATCGATTTCGGGACGCTTACGACGTGACCAGGGACATGATGATAGATTTCCGGGAAAAGAGGCGCACGGCCGAGTTTGTGTTCGTATGCGTACGCCGTCTGCTGGCCTTTTCGTTCCTCAAAATACTCTTGGAGTGAGTCTATACGCGATGATTTATGATTATTGTTTTTCTCCGTCGTCGTCGTAACTGTTTGCAGCAGTCAGAGTTACATGCACAAATACCTGACGGACATCGAACACGACAACACTTACATTACCAGGTATTACCGGAAGATCGACGCCCGGCGCAAACAGACTGGCAAGCACACGTTGCTACCGCTGAAGAAGACCGAAAAAAGCAAAACGATCGACTTGAGGAGCTACAAGCTGGTTAACCGCGAGTGTGACCATCTGGTGGGTACATCTCAATCTCACTTTTATGCCTTTTCATAGTTTTCGGTGCAGCTATCTCGCAAACAAGTATGTGGCAATAACGTTTGGAAACCACTGGCCGAAAGATCTAATTTTTATATACCTCAAGCGCCTAATTTAAACGACGCGCAGCCAAATCTGTTTGCGGGTGTAAATCGTATACGTAATACGTTTCCATAATAATATGAGTGGTGTGTAAAAATAGTGCTCACGATTCATCAGAAACTAATTAATTAGCACATGTCTCAATGTCTGTCCTCTCGTTGTTTTCCTACACTAACATCGTGACAACGAGTATAATATTTCATTACTTTTTTTAATATTTCGTAATTTTGTAATGACGGTTTATTTTATTTTTTATGTTATTTTTATAATTAATACGGCAACAACAACAAACACGAATGGATTCTTTACCTATTTTATTATTATACCTCTCTCAATTATTACACCAAATAACTGGGTACAAAAATATTATGCGGAAAAGTCAGAGTTAAGTATAATACGCAAAAAAATAATAATGATAATTTTTTATTCACTTTACAAATTTAGATACGGCTTCTTTTTGGACTTCTTTTCGGCTTCTTTTCATATTAAGTATTTATTATTATTTTGAACAACAGAAAATGGTATGATAGATGATGCACTCTATTAAAAGAAAAACACTAATCAGCAATGTACATTGAACCCTCGTGGGGATCAAAAATCCTCTCGAACAAATATGATGGCCCACTATCATAACCTATCCAAACTTCGAACACAACATTTCCACAGTAACATTATTTTAGAACTGTTTAATAAATAATAGGTCAATGTCTTCGCGATGTATATCTGAGCTCACGGTAGTGCGACAGGTTAAATTCTAGCAGCACGATGTGTCTTTACATGAACTAATTCACACAGTTTATCTCACCCTCATATCACTGCTTTCTAGCTCCCGTAGCTTTGGGAATTTAAAACATTAATTTAGTTATGATAGCTTCAGGACAATGTAAAAAAATTGAGTCCATAATATTACACCATTCCAACAACGGTGTTTCTGCCAGAGTAAAGCAATAGTAAAGCCGTATATTATTATTTATTATTAGTTACTAATTATAAGATAGAGAGACAGTGAGTAATTACCTTCGTACCACCACTAAACTCACCTATCTAGTCCCGGAGATATAGGTCAGCAGCCTATAGCAGTCGCCAGCCGACTTCACACATTCAAACACGTACGGCATGTTGTTTAATTAGGTATGCAAATTATTATCTTATGAATTATTATTTTTATTTGTAAGGTTATCTGATAAAACATTGTGTTGTCAAAGAATCGTCTGTATTCGTCAACCATGCACACTTTTTTACAATAATTATATTCTGTTCTATTCAGAAAAGGAGTTTTTATTTTTATACTCAGTTACCTATATCAAATATTATTGTTGACTAAAAATAGCAGTTTTTTTGATATAATTACTTTTGCGTAAAGCTCTAATAGCTAACTCGCATATATATAATATATATGCTCTGTACAGCTAAAATAAATGAACATTTAGTTAGTGCGTTTAAAAAGTAAATATATAGTTTAACAATTATTTTGTATGCAATAAGCATAGGCAAGAATTGATATTTAAAACCGATAGACTTTAATAGTATTAAAGTATTTATGTATCTACTATGTATTCTTATATTTTTAAATATTCTGTTTCGACTGTGTGTCAAGGTCAACATTTTTATAAGTCTTGAGTAAGCTGCTGGCCATTCCTATGTTATATTTCATTATAACTTATCAGCCTAAAAATATACCTAAACTTATGCAAATCATACGGTTAGTAGGCATTTCAAAATCTCTAACTTTTATCAATCATTTTTTAAAACCACTAATGGAACATAATGTGTTCAAAGGACATACCATATGCAAGGGCCAGGCTTACAACCCACGTTGTGGTTTTTGGTTTTAGGTTTTAGTTACTCAAACCTAGACTATAACTATAATTTATTCCATTAACAATAATTTTGCAGTGTCGCTTTCCAAAATATTTCTGATCGTTCGTTTTTGGGTAAAAAAATAAAATTTCTTTGATCAGATGACAATCGATTTTAACATGATTGTGTTACAAAAAGTTAAAACATTCATAATCGTGTTTCAGTGTTTCACCTACAACCTAAGACTTATACAGTCGCTCGATTTATTTTAAAATTGTATTTGTAGTACCTACCTAGCTAACGATTTTATCGATCTTTAATTTCCAACTCTATTTCGGATTTAGTGTGGATTTCATTTATTATTTCGGTTAGTATGGGTTATTCATTTTCGAATATGCTCACAATCCCTGTAATTTAACAATATATATATAGGTACAAAATCTTAACTCTTCAGACTCATGAAGGTGCACTATAACAAATATTCCTAACCTAATCCTATTTAAAAGGAGAGGACCGAGGTGGCATAAAAATTATATAAATGTTACAAAAATGTTGACGCTGTTGTGAATGACCTCCGTTATACCGTTTTGATTACGTCAGGCGTGAGGGTAAATATGGCGTATCGAATGTAAGTAACAAGGGCAGCGGGTGTTTCATCAAAAACCTGCCTATTAGATTAATCGAAATCACGTGTGTTGATATTATAGATATATAATATATATAAATTATGCCACATTGACTCCAAACCATCCACAACCACTTAAGTCCAATTTTTGTTGGTAACACTATAATACAGTTTAACGTTGAACTACGGTGTTCTGGTCACTGCAGATTTAACATATAATAAAAAACATCCTTCTAGTCTCTCGTTTATACTTTATATAATACTATAATCGTATATTATGTACGACTCTGATGGTATTTGTTTGACTAACAAACCCAATTACACAAACACGAGAGTTTAATATTATTATTGTGACATCATACCAAACGCATCAGCACATAATTAACGAAATACTAAACGTAATGAGAAATGAAAACCATACGGCGTTAATATGAACCCAAACTTGGAATAGTTAATGTTATGTGCCCACCTAAGCTTTTGGATATAAATCTGACGCGTTTTCGTTCCTTTCAACTAATATGATATTAATTATTATTATATCAATACCATCTAAAAATAATATGCACGTACGTGTCAATTGCACGAGTAAAATAACAATAAATTATGAAAATTAAAAAAATCACTTTTCGTTTTGATGGACTTTCCAAGCTTTTAACCAATGCACAAAAATGTATGAATTCGCACATACATATTGTCAAAGACTCAAAAAAAAGTTAGAGACAATATTAAAAAATTGAGGTTAGTTATGCTTAGAAAACCCAAACGGGTGATAAAACTACGGCAATACACAGATTTCTATAAAGTACTAGGGTAGTGAACTCTCACCATGAATTGAAGCTTCAAGGTCGGCTAACAATTTTATGGTATTTCATATGATAAATAAGATTAATTATGATTTATCTTGCATTGTATTTTGTTATTTTTAAACCTGTTGTTAAAAAAAAAATAAATATTTTATAAAAATTATTTTACATTAATTTCTATTTTACTTTACCATTAAAAGCTATGTTATTCCTAATACATTTTGTATGATGAATGAAATGTTTTGCCAACCGACAAAATGGCGGCCATCCACAGCAGAGCTTCACTTATAACAATGTAAATTATTTGGGAGTTCCTTATCTAGTGTAGTACAGTAGTATGTTCGGCAATAACATATATCGAATCACGTTTACCGAAAATAGATACAGTATGAATAGTTCTATTAAAATTAGTACTTATGCAGTCCGTAAATTCAGTCTATCCGTCCTACCAGATGAAAGTAATACATATTACTATATATTACAATAAGATAATATTAGAGTTGATTCGATTTAAATTTGATAAGCAGGTGATAGGCGATTACAAGGACGGTTGTCAAAAACCGTTTTTAATAGCGCGGGCTGGTTCTTAAAAATCATCGATTCTAGACCTTGTCTGAATCCTAAAATTTTACTTTCGGTTTTATATCGACACCGGTTTCGATACCGATTCTTTTTTAAACGTTAATAAAAATAAGAATTAAGAATAAAAAATGTCATTTATAAAGAACTGTATACTACCTAATATATTCATATATGAATTTTATTATAAATTATTAATTAATAATTTTTTATTTATATTATATTTTAGTTTATTTTTATTTAGGTATTTAGATTTTTGTTGAGGGACACCAACACCCTTGCTTTGTTTCGATAATTGGGTTTAGTCTGTTTCATTCTTATCAACAATCAACCCAGGTATTTAAAAAAGCTTCATCAAACAGTATGACTACAAGAAAAACCAGAAAGAATAGGTACCGATAATTATCAGTTCCTTTGTTTCTCAAAAAACTGATATCAACCCATCCCTAGTTTTTAATAAGTATCAACATTTTTAACCACTTTGAATTTTTTATTAACGTTACAAAAGTATTTTGAAACTTATTAATAGTAGTTTAATTATATAAAATTATCATAATACTTATAATACAGTTTATATAAACTAAAAAGTGATTAAAGCTAGAAATAACAAGATGTCAGATTATCTTGTAACCTAGTGCATGATCCCGTTGCAAGACGTCATTTTTTGATAATAGTAAAATACATATTAATAATACGAATTATGATAGCACGGCGTCCAGGATAGGCATTTTAGCTACATCGGTGTCGTAGGTATCTTTCCTTTATCTTACAATATCATTATGGTTTGTTAAAAAAAAAACAACAAGATTATAAAGCATTATACCTATTAAGATATTATAATATTATATAGCAATTAATATTATTATATCTATAACGACTAAATTAAATTTCATAGTATATAAGAATGAAGCGATTAAAAATGTTTTTTTTTAATTTATATTAAATTGTATGTAGGTACAATTAAATTCCATGTATGGAAATTGTAAATATATGCAATCTCTAACCATTAATTATAGTTATCATTAAATCATCTTCAAACAATTATATAACGTTATATTCACTTACACATATCACATAATTCCAAAACACTTATAAAACACGGGATACTTCTTGCTGGTTAGGAAAGAGTCAAATGTACGTATTAAACATTTAAGCCATACAATTAGATAATTTCTTTATCCATTGTAACTTGTAAGTCGACAAAAACATAGATTTATCAGACGAATTTTCAAGGAAAATTATAATATATAAAAGAGACTTCATAGAGTTACAAGCTTATATAATCCTAAACGTTATAATAATATATTAATAATAATCGTAGGCAGTCCAGGTCTTCTATTATAGAATTCAATTGACCTATGATCGAAGATATTAATTTATTAACTATATTTTTATACATATTACTATGGTAATAAATAATAATAATATAAATGTTATCACCATCCCCTTGCAAACTTATCAACAGCAAGGGCGATCCAAATTTCAAAGGGGAGAATTTTAAAAGATATTTCGACGTGTACATTTTTTTTTCATACAATTGAAATAATTTAATTAAATAAATAAGGTGTGTAAATTGAATAATATATAATACTATAATAGTTACAGCCATGCTTTAATAATTAATATTGATAACAATTGGACAAGAGTTATGCCGTTATGACTTTGTTATTTAGAAATAAAAAAACATTTGGATCAAAATGACTGAGGTTCAATTTGTGTACATTAAGTAATTATATCTTATTTTATCTTCAATAGGCTATATTGGCTATTGTCACTTATACTTATAAATATACTGATTATAAGTTCTTGACTATTGTATACATTTTAATAAATATTACATTTTTAAATTAAGTACGTATATAATATCATTATTTAAACTAACTTATATTATAATAAGTGCAGCTAATATTTTGTACTCACACTCATACACCTACAAATTGTATTGTGATAAAATAAAATCACTTAAGCAAAATGTGGCTTCTGCAGTAAGCCTTTTAAAAACTTTGTTGTTAATACAAATTCTAAAATTCAAATAAGTTAATATTATGAATTAATTATTTAGGTACTTTAAAACAAAACATTATTTTAATACGTCTCCTAAAACATTGGGTCCGCTCCCTAATAAATTTCTGTGTTCGCAACTAATTATTAATTAATATGAATTAACACCATGAATAGGTATTATTGAAATGCATGTAAAATATTATTAACAATACGCATAGACAAGTGTATCTCATCTATTGATATCATGACTCATTATAAACACTTCTTTAACCATAAACTCATAAAAAAAATTTTAGTTGTACTATTGTAAATGGTATTAGGTTAAAGATGTTGAACGTTGAAGTATATGTTTTTACAGATTTATATTTATTTATATTATTATTTATATTTATTTATTTATATTTATTTATTTATTTATTTATTTATACATGTTTAGTCTTTTAAATCTATAATTTGTTCGTGACCCATTAAAAAAGTTATAAGACAAAGTTAAAGATGATAAAATAAATCACTGTTCATCACTATTGTATCCATAGAAAATGGCATTGGTGAAAATCTTCGTTGAACGACATTGGTAAACCAAATGCAGACGATTACAGAAAATATATTTATTTGTTTTTTAACCAATGCATATTTGATATTACTATAGTTGTTTGTATATTATGTTTTTAATATTTCATTAAGTTATGAATGTTCAAAATATTTTGGCTCTTTTAATATATAATTTTAAATTTAGACTTTTTTAGATTTATTTCGATTTATGATCCAATTTTGTTTTTTTTTTCGATAATAACCTTGAAAACATAATAGGTACAAGGTTCCTCATAAGTTGTTCATGGTATACGAAGTAATATTTCAAAAACAAATATAAATTAATTAACAATTTCTCATCAAACGGTTATATTTTTCTTCTATAACAAAATAAGTATTAATCGTGGAAACTTCAAACATTCCGTTATTACTAGGATTATTATTTTCTATACTTAAGGAAATTTAGAAAACAATTAGGACTAATTTTAAGCTATTTATATGGGCATTTTATATTTTCATATTTTTAAAAAAAGTGTTGATAAGACTAATTTTAAATTGTCAAAAAGCTTGAAAATTTAAAACAAAATCCCTCATAAATATTTCTTATTGAAACTCAACAATCTTAAAAAATATATTCAATCACAAAACTGTTTAACCCCCCCCCCCCCTCTCACTCCATCTAATCTAAGACTAGCTCTGCTTGTGGATATTGTTGATATTGAATACTTTAGTTAAGTATACATTAGATACTGTATTAAACCAGGCTATAACTGTTTCAGTTAAAATCATTGGTAAAATTGGTGTTTGAAATTATCGCTGCCTCGTCGTTGGTTTTATTGGACATCGTGTTTTACGAGGCATTGGACGTGATCAGGAGACACGCAAAAATCGATTACTTTCAGACCGGGCATCACAACTTGCACATCAAGGTCAAGGGCACCGGTATGATCGCTAACTTACTCAGGTCTGTCGTGGATCGGTTCAATTTCAGAAAAAACATCACTGTCAACCTTAGCAACGAAAGTTAGTAAAATAACTATACTCTATAGAATACAAGGGGTGGGTAAATAATCGTAATCGTCATAAGCCTATAATATTATGCAGATCAGACTTATCTACCAAGTAGCTAATCTAAGTGCACAATCTTTAGAAATAACGCGTTTGCGAAGCACATCCATTGTGTTCAAATTTTTTAAAATACATATGAACGTCACTCACTTATGTATAAAATATAACGTGAACGTGAATAAAATTTATATTTTCGGAAACTTGGATGACTTTAGGTTGTTCAAATTGAATTTCTTTTTATATTATTATCATGTTATTATATCGAAATTGTTTCAATATAAATCAATTTTTCAACCGTGGATATCGTAAAACTAAAAATTCTCTCGACTAAGAAGAAAGATACTCACTAACTTTACAAAACCCTAACCCCAACTGGTATTACAAATTTTAACTTCTATATACGTAAGTATTAAGTTTAAAATAGAATCTACGAAGCTTTTAATTTATTTACCTATTTATTTATTTAAAATTGTATATATGTACCTATAACCGGCCAGTGGCCCAAGACAATAAAACAATACAAAATAAATATATTTTTGATAACCAAGTCTATATAATAGAGACAACAAATAACAATACAACAACAAAACAACTAAAAATTAAACGACGAGTCCTGCCTGTTTGGCAATGCACATAATCCTGAATTTATCATCTGTATTCTGTATGTGATATAAATGCAGATAACACGCATCATATTTATCCTCAGAATATAATAATAAAACTTTCATAATTTAAATTTTATATACTTACAACTGAACAATTTTCATTTCTTCTACGTGCTATTTTATTAGGATTGAATTAACTATTAAATATCCGTAACCTCAAAATCATTAGCAAATACTAGTGGTTGAGTTTGAGTGGTTCATGCCTGGAGGTTCATTCTCAGATAGTTTTTATTTTATTGTGGAAATGTCTTCAGCTGACCTATTTTTTAAATTTTTAATATTATGTCGTTCCAAAAAGAATTTTTCCCTTAGTTTGGAAATAAGCCAGGTGACTCTTTAGGTTTACATTTTAGAGGAAAGCTACTGGAATCAATTTTGCTAAATCACAATGAGCGTACCGTGCAAACAATTCAGTCGATCACCACTAATTTTTCCCATACCATTCTACTAGGACTAGTCCGATTAATTTTACCATCTACCTTTGTGTATGAAGTTTTTAAATCAAAATTACAAGTCTATGTAGTCCAAACATATTTCTAGAGGCAATTGATAGATAAACCACAGTTCCGTGATATATGTTTTGGATCGCATAGATATCGGTGAACCTCTTATATCCTGGGTAAAATCCTTAATTTTGATAATGACACAAAAATAGTCTCGACTATTTTCAAAGTCGAAGATTATCTTGTTCAGAATCTTCGAGTTCTAGATCTAGATACATTTACATTTACATTTATAATTCTAGAGTCTACTGTAAATGTTATATTTCACTACATTTTAACACGGTTTAGATTTAACTGATTTAATTGTAGATTTAGATATTAAGACTTATAATCTTGTCAAATACAGGAATACTTAAATTATGTTAGTTAATGAAAATTAAATGAAGAACTGAATAACCATATTCAATACATTTAAAAAATATTTACTTTTAAATGGTGTTCATGCACATACTATACATATTATTTTAAAAACGCTATACTAAACCATGCATGAGGATACCATTAGTCATAACTTTAAGTTATAAATTAAAAAATAATAATGCAACAATTATGAGTTGTGAGCAGAAAAGAGATAAGTGATTTGATGATCAACTTCCGACTTGTTCCGTAATTCCGTTCATTTTTTTTATGTTTTGTGTTTATACGAATATAGAATAATATAACAATTACGATATTGCCGATTGCTACTTTTATCGACCATAATAATTATAGTCAATCAAAACGTATTAATAATTATTAAAGAAAAATATATACAGTGATTATTTTATGATTAAACAATCATATTAAACAATTACTGTTTAATAATCCTTAAAAAGAAGCAATACAAAAAAAAACAACAATAATTTAATTATACTTACATTAGTTATTATTACAAAATATTATAATATTAGTTATTATTTGTTATGTATGTACCTATACACAGCTACACAGGCATACAGCTACCTAACACAATCAGTATTTTTCTCATTGCGATGTAATGATTTACATTTTACGCAGTATACTATGTATAATAACTATTTACTATAGTATTGTTGTGTATTAATGTATTAGGTATATAGGTTAGGTACGTATGCAATATTTTTAGGTACCTATTTTAAATATAATAATATTATAAAATTGTTATTCTTAATAAATTATTAATTAATAGTGTATTATATAAAAGTAACGGTATTATAGTATAGCACACCACGAAATGTCGAATATCCGAGTAGGTTATTGAGATAATACAAAGACTCGAGAGAATGTAATATTACTATACGTACCTAGACGGGAAAAACAAATAAACATGATTATCGTTGTCTCTATCTACATAATATTTCAGTTTTAGTACTATAAATTAGTGTCTAATTTAATTCGTCGTCATCGTTAACTTTTAATGGACGTAATTAAATCCAACGGAGTCGTAATATCGCATCTTGTGTGGATGCCAACTCACGATAGGTACCTTACCTACTATATTTCTTGTGTGGAGATCTGATTAATTATCAGACATCATTCGATGACAAATATTAAGTACCTACGTAATTACTTTTATGTCTAGGTGTGCGTCATGTGTGTATATATTTTTAAAGAAATATTGGCGTAGACTATAAACACTGCATAATTTTAAGCACTTATACAATCGTTAAGGCGGCCGACATAATAATATGTACGTTACACATTTACCTATTTAATACGCCACATAATATGTGTGTGGTACCTATAACGTAATATTATATATAGGCAATACTTGAATACTCATATATTATAGCCTATAGATACCTAATATTATGCTGTACATCCGTCAAAATAGTAAATAATTCAATAATAAATTGATCATAAGCCATAACCATTGCGGTACCTACACTCTGTTCACGTTAAGAAGGAACCTCGGCAGCTGACTGTGTGAAACTGGTCGCCAAAGTTCCTTCATTGCCTGAAAAGAGTATAAGTGGCACTGTGGAAGTGGCCAAACGCGACACAGTCTTTAAGCTAATAAAAGCGTTGTTAACATTGACGACTGACGTAATAACAATGAACAATAGTGTATTGTATAATATATTATAATAATTAGACAATAGACAATAGACATGCAGTACACAAGTCTGTTAACGTGTTATGACTTTTGAGAAATGGGAATACGACACCTCGCGTTTACTGTAGGAACCTACCGTATTATTTTATTTAGCTTAATAATAATATTTTATAATAAAATATAATACATACATGATACATAATATCATTGCCACGATTTGACAATTATATCTAGTAATCTATATTTTATTTTTTTTTTCCTGGCATAAAATCATCTAAGCTTAGGTATATAATAGATTAACATTTTGACATTTATATGTATCGGTGTATCGGATATAACATTGATAATAGAGTAAGATTACTAATTTTTCATTATATAATAATTATGTTACACATAACAGTTACAATTATACAAAATAAATTATATTTACAATAATAATAAAGTTAATTACTAATTTTAAAATTTCATGGGGACGACCACATTAGAGTTTGCGTGTTTTCAGCCCGAAATTTTGTAGACCACTTCACACTTGCTTTTTGTAATTAACTGAAGAAGCTAACCGACAGACCTTTGATGTATTTTTTTATTGTTGTTATTTTGAAGTCAGTGAGGTGCATCACCTTGAACAAACCCTGGTGTTCACGAACAGTCGTGAAGATAACAAACACCACTGTCAGTGCCTTCCCGTCCGGTTAGGTTAGGTTGTTGATTATAAATTTATAAATTGTATATAAATATATAATTATTATTCATGCGTTTATAGACGATTGCACTTTTGTGGTTTCGGGTTTCTGTCACAGAACACGGCACCGTTGACTCACGGGTCTGTGACAGAACACGAGACCGACGGAAAAAATCGCCGATAACCACCATATAAAAGGCCGCACGACAGACGACCAAACATCAGTCTTTTACCTGATCTGTAGCACCCACCCGGGCAGACTTGCGCATTTCAGGTAAAAACCTCCACTCCCGAACCTATTGAACAGTATTTATATATCAGTCAATAGTGCAATATTCAGAGTATTCCGGACTTGTACTGATAGGTATATCCCTATCCCGACCGACGGCGGATTGGTTTCGGAGTGGCAGTTTGCAGGCGCATACTATGTGGTTATAGATCAGATGCTGGATCAGGGGAAGGCTGCCGAGTGACGGAGCCGGGCGGACTCGTACGGTGACAGCCGGCCGAGGAAGCAACGGCCCCTCCTTAGCGCTCACCCAGCCTATCGTTGAGGCTATATATATCGAAGGTTGTTCGTGACCAGAAACGGAAAGCAAATTGGATAGATTGCGACCTCACCAGGGTGGCGAAAGGCTCCTGTAAGCCCTAGCCAGATGGTACGGACGCACTCTCTCCCGACTTCAGTGGGAACGTAGGTGCGCCCGGTGCTCGTGGTCCTCAGACGACGTGCGGTCGCCTACCCCGTCGATCACGAACACTTCGGTGTCACGAGTCGACGGGCGGTGGCCGTAAGACCTCCGCGGCTCTTGACTAGCACCTAGTGCTAATAAAAGGTCCGCGGTTGTAGCCGCAAGGCACCAAACCCGGGAGTCTCTGATAGGTATATCCGTCGCAGTCCATGGGGCAATAGTCAGAATATTCTGGCATTGTACCAACTCACAGTGGGCCAGATATCTTACTTTTGTGGCTAAAACTACATATTTTATAAAACAATTTAACTTTTAGTTTTTTGTATTAATTAATTACACAAATATGAATTTAAAGTGGTTTTTATATTTAATATACATTTTTATTCATTTTAACCATATTTTTACTACACATAGTTTATTTTCTAAAATAGATTATTTTGTAATAAATATTTTAAAATCTGATTTTTGAAAATATATGATTCATTAAAGAGTGAAACTTACATATTAACTAAACAAATAAATAACTCTGTAAATAATTAATTAAAATAAAAAAAAATATTAAATACAGTAACAAATATATTTTGTATTAATTTCCGTCACTTGAACCATTTTCCACGAAATCGTTTGTTGGTTCAACTGCAGTCAGTAGTTGTAATACTTCTTTTGAAAATTATGAAATTTTTTTGGGAGGTAATTTCCTGAGGTGACACTAATAATCCATGTAACAGGTCCTCATTTGTTTCGGTCCTAGAACATTTTCTAGCACTATTTTCACGAATAGTTTTAAGGTCTTTATTGCGTGCTCCTTGTGCTTCTTCGGACATTTGACCAATAGGAAGTAAAGCAGCAGAAATTACAGACGATTAGTGTAATAATATTTTGTGTACAGAAAACTGGCATATATTACCAAGGATATTCCTTTACTAACAATTTAGCAGTTTCAATTGCGTATTCACTAAATGCTTTTTTATTTATTTCATAACCAGATGATATAGCTTTAAGAATTGTTGCACAACGTATAATAAGGGTTTCTTTTATTCCCGTTATTTTAGCTGTCCTTGAAGGGTCATCAAAAAATTGACGAGAAGTGTTTCCATCATTGAATGTTCCTTCGCCACCTGATCTAACATAATCTACTTTTAACCCCATAATGGTTTTAAATTTTTCTTGGATTGTTTTTTTTCTTGATAAAAGTTTGGCTCTGTCTTCACCTCTTACTTGCCATTTTTTTATATCTAGACGATAAGATACGTGTAAAAAATATTCAAAAAACCTAATCCAGGCATGCAAAGTTGAAAGGCCAAAACGACGTGTCATTAGGTCTATCTCCTTATTCATAACTTTTTCGATTTTGTTCATTTCGATTGGTGTAGCCTTACAAATATAACATCTTTGTGCTGAAGTGGTGTATGTAATCGCATTACAAACTTTCCCATCGATCATTGTAAGCTGCATATCTTGTAAAATATCTAAATTATAGTTATTTATCGATAATATTGTTAGTTTTAATTCTTTAATTTGATTTTCCATATATTCTTTTTCATTTAAATTTACTTCTGTTTTTTCTTTTTTAAACTGAATACGATTCGGTCGACAATACCTTGTAGAGGACCGCCGAGTATTTTTCCATATAGTTTGTTTGTTTGAATCAGATGTATTTATTAATAATTGAATAGGTACTAATGATGTTAAGAGTATTTTTGAGTCATCAAAATCTTCGGTACATATTTGCTTATATTCACTATGACCTGTACTGCCATCAAAATCCCATTTCGTAATCAAAATCATAGAAGTAATATTTTCAACTGAAAAACTATCAACTACACTCCACTGACATTGTATTATATGAAAAACCGTGTGATCAAGAAATTCTTGAAGATTGATTTCAGCTAGTCTCTGTAATTTTAAACGCTTCTTTTGGGGGATAGCACCGTGTTTTTGCTTCTCTTATTAAATGATAAGGTAGGTTATATCAGAATCGTTTTCTTTGGCATTTGACCTAATAAGTTGATACTGATGTTTACTTAATTTAGCATTAACTAGTAAGGACAATGCTTTGTCTTCGTTCATGCGAGTGACATCATTTTTTTTTTTTTATTCCCAACATTTTATGATTTTAGATGCCCTAGTAGGAGTAGTGTTAGTAGATTCTTTTAATAGTTTTGTAGCATCCTCTTCTCCCAATGATCGTAAAGTTATAGACGCAGCATATATCAATTCAGATTTAGAAATATGTGTTAGAAATGTTTCCGTTTTTCTACACTTTGATATTTCACTGCACAATTCAAAAGGTATTTCTGGGCGACCCCCTTTAGACGTAGAAGGTAATTCATCATTGGTTTTAGTGGAACTCTTGGATACTTCGTAAATTGTTTTTTTTAACAATTCAGAATTATTTTTATAAAAAATGACTGGTCCTATTACTTTTTTCCATCGTTTAAAAATTTCGCTGCAAACACGATACATATATCAGGCCATAGCTTGTTTAATAGAATCCAAGATTTCGTCAGAATATTGGTCACATTTAAACACCTTATTTATGTTTTTGTACTACTGTCACCCTCAATTGTTTGCATTAATTCAAAAAGATCTCGACGAGTTTCCATAATTCAATTATACCTACTAAACATCGAGTACAACTTACTTTAAAAAATGTTTATTTTATTTTTATTTTTGTGTCTCATCACCTTTTAGGACAGTAAAAATGCTTCAATTTTCCCCAACAGTACCTTTTCTGATAGGAAAGTGAATCTAGTTGGTACTTTGGGGGGTCAAAAGTTAACATTTCCCAGTAGTTTTCAAAAGCGCCGTGAAAAACAAATGAAAAATTAAGGAAAAAACGGGAATTTTTACAGAAAACCAATTTTTGACGAAATCAATTTTGATTTTTGGTATAACTCTAAAAGAAATTACCGTAGATACATCAAATTTTGACTAAATGTTTATATTAGCATTTTTTATACACGATAACATTTTTAAAATACTTTGATTTATCTTGAGCTGTTTACGGACATTTTAATTTTCCAATTTTTTTAGGGTTTTTTTTCTATAGATTTCTATAAAACTTTATTTGTTGGGTGAAAAAACTTTAAAATTTAATAAAAGGCTCTTAATATATTGTTACAATAATATATTAAAAATATTAAAAATCTGTAGTCATAAAATTTTTTTATAAGCATTTAAAGTTCAAATATTTAACAAAATACGTAAAAATCCCGAAAATGTGCAAATTACTTTGAGTTAGAAATTCATAAAAATTATCTTTTTAAATCTAAGATTTGAAAATGTAATATGATTTCTCATAAGTTTGCCTAAGTTTATCAAAAAAAATATCTAATACCGAGTCAAATTAAAATTGTTATGGCGTTTGAAGTTCATATTTTTACAACATTTGATATTCACTCGATTTCTCATGTAGCGATTTTCTTATTTTGTTGTAATTCAAAAATGAATCACTAATAAATAATTCGTCAGTGTGACAAAAAACCTCGTTAATTTTGTTGTATCACATAAATTAAAATAATTCCATTTCGCATACACCTGGGGTGTTTAAAATCACACGTATGACTTTGGATTATATTTTTAAATTTGAACGAATTAAAATTTGACTTTTTTTCAAATATTATACTTTAATAAAATGATAAAATTCAATATAAAACGACGATCGCACCGCGGCGGTGCCTTAAATAAGCTACTCGCAATACACCATTTAGTTATGGGTTTATTACCATCTTTGTGCATAATGCTAGATTGTATTATTAGTATTCTTTACAACACACCAAGTCACCAATCGTGTTGCAACATTTACAGACAATATCGAAAAAAGCTTCTAGGAGTTTAAAGTACTTTATACTAATTAAATAAATAGTCAGAAGTCGGGGAAACTATTGTCATCAACGCGTATATTACCTATTATAGTTTATAATACCTATCACCAGAATATTATCGTGAAAATAAAATTATTTACGTGTACTTACTTGTGTACAGTGTGTCTCCCGAATCCTCACAAGTTGGACGCGTATTACCTGCACAAGATATACGGAACGCTAATGCTGGTGTTCGTCATGACCGTATTCGCCGGATACTCGGGTCGACTAAAACGACTGATTTGCGCAGTATTCTTCCGGAAGAGAGAAAAGCGCCGAGTGCTGTACCTGTACAACGAGACATTAAGGAAGCGAACGGCGTTCTTCAGATACATGAAGCAAAAGGTGTCGAAATTGGCCCGCGAAAACAAATTATCGGTTGGTATCTATTTTCCGTGTACAGTAGAAAAAAAATCCGCGTTGACTATAATATTATAGACAACAGATATCCACTGCAGACGCAATTCAACGGAAAACTTAAGGGGGGAAGTAATTTATAGTGCATATTAAACGATTTCCAGCTCGTTATATGTTTATTATAAGTATTAACCGAATCGCACAATAATGTTCGACGATTTCGTTAGATTTAGGGGTACCTAGTGGAAAGGAGAGTCGAGAAGCAAACCTAAGTCATAATCATCGAATTCCGTCGTCTTCGTAGAAAAGTTGGACATAATTCATTATGCGCGTCATCTTTCATGTCCATTACTTTTTCTTATTATTCAGGAAGATCTCGACATTTTTCTGATGTTGAGGTTAAAGTTTCCGGCACTTTTCGGCTGGCTGGTGTGGTTTGCATGCGGCCGTCGAAAATGTCTGATTTGTGGCGAACCAGAAACGATTGCCGGCAAACAGTATGGTTGCAACACCGTTGGATGCGTTTACATACACTGCGAACAGTGTTGGAAAGATGTTGGTGTCTGTTATGCCTGTTCAGACACATTCAACAAAGAAGGCAATAAACACAATTTAGATGAGAATACTACTGCTGAAGGTTATGTGGACACTGATTATTAGAAATATAAATTTAACATTACGGTTTATTGAAATTACTTAGTTTTAATTTTAATATTGTACAAATGACAATTATTATGCTAATAAAAAAAAAATTAAATTGATAAAGTGTTCAAATAAGTTACAATTGCTCAATTATAATAAACATATTAATAGAAATCTGATATCATTAATTTTCTATTTTTTCATTACTTACCTAAGTTATTTATATGCTAAAGTGATACTTCTGTACTACAGTCTACAGTCACTATAGGATCCAGGGAAAATTACAGCTTTATAGAGATTATGATATACATTTTTAAAGATCTTTAAAAGTCAATCATTAATAGATGTTTCACTGTTTTACACTGCGTACTTTATGTAATAAACTAAATAAATCAAAGAAACTAAATTCTTTAAATACATATAAAAATTGTTAAGTGATCCACTTATAGTTTAAATAAAAAAAACATCCCTAAAGAAATTTGCCATTTTTTTTTTTTGTTGTATATAATATATCTGTATATATATTTCAATCATCAATGACTATTATTCCAGTACCAATTCTTTTTCTCCTAAAATACAAAATTAAACAAGAATAAAAGTTTAATAGTTGCAATATAATATTATGTAATAATTATAATACTAACATTATTTCACGTTCAAGTTCATTATATTTATCTATAAAATTATCCACTATACTCCTGTCCATCTGAAATATTCCTCTGGAACAAATACGATTTCCAAGTATTGCATCGCCTTGGGTTTTTTCAAAACGAATATAATCCAACCACACATCTAAAAAATATAATATTATAATGTATATCAATGTCATACTATTTTTAATATATACCATTATACAATCTTAACATATGTAACACAATGAGCATAAAGGATATTACCATCCAGTGACAGTTAATTGGCATAAGATTAATAAGAGGCTATGATATGTGTCAAATTAATTTAAAAATAAGGTGAAAAAATGAATACAATTTTGTCACCGACATAAAAATTACCTGAATACCTATGGTGGCTCTCCATAGATTTTAAACACATTTTTGTATAGCTTAATAAAATAATAACATAACAGTATATTTTTTAACATATTTAATATTAATAGTAGGTATATTATTATGTTGATGTGACATTGAAGTATCCAGTATTATATTGCCAAATAGAATGAATAGTATGCTACATTGATACCTACATGTACGATAGTATTTACACTAAGTATAGTACCAACATTAATCTATATTATATAAAATTCTCCTTGTCAGTGTTTGTTATTGAACTCCTCCGAAACGGCTTGAGCAATTTTTATGATATTTTTTGTGTATACCTATTTGGTAGGTCTGATAATAGGTCCAACGCTATTTTTTGAACCAGTTGGGCGGCCTACGTATTAAGAGTGCCTGATACCAAATGAATCCCTATTATACAATAGTGGTGCTATCTGTCCAGCAAGAAAATAAACTAAATAATACTATATTTTTGTTTATTGTAAGGTTGCTATTGGTTATGATTGAATATAATATTTGAAATACCATATAACTTATTAAAAATTATATTCCCAACGCTAATTATCTAAAAAAATCAAACATTCTTCCGGGAACCTATGTATGCACATCATAAACAAAGGAGGGTAAAGTAGTAATAATTATTATTAATATTAAATTATCAGCATCAATAATTTTAAAAAACAAAATTTTTCCATTTTTTTTTTTAATTTTTTTCCCTAATCTATACATATGAATGTTTGGTTTTTTATTATTCATCGGATTTTAATATGGTTTAATTAGGTTAAAAGTTTGTATTACCTGATTATATTAATCGAACGTGGGTTGAATTAAGTAATAACGACAAACTTTCTATAACTTCGTTACTTTATAGAGTTAAATTATGCACTAAGTAACGTACAAACAACACGGGGTCCGCGGTCTACCACAGGTTAGGTTAGAACCTAACCTACCTGACAATATATTACTGCAGTTCTGCGAATTCCACGGAAAACGCCTGTCGAGATGGCTATACATTTAAGTATAATATAATTTCACTTAAAAAGACGTTGCTTCCACAGTTCCACAGTGTTGCACTCAAAAGAAGTTGTAGAATCAGAATTCTTTTCAGGGCAACGCCAGTTAATTCAGCTAGTATATATATACATATATGGCTACATAAACTTGAACGAGGGCATATCATTTTAGGTACTTTCATGTTAAACGAGACTACCTTATTTTTCGACATCACAATCTTGTTCTCTGAAGACTACCAAAATGGTACATTCCTGTTATACGAGACTACGTAATAGCATGTAATAGCTGCTATTATCGTGACTACCGCCCAACACTACCTCCGTTATCGCAATTACCACGATAGCTGAACAATATCATTTTTTTTTTATAAAATTTAAATGTGGTCATCCCCATAATTATTTGTTTTATTTGTGGATTTAAAATTTTTGTTCATGTTCATGTTCGGCGAAAACGATGATAAAATTATTCTTTGTACTATTATTTTATTGTTATCAGTGGCCGTACGCCAATTATTCGTGTAAAATATATTACAAATGATTACCTACTGGGTATTTAAATCAGGGACTGGAACCGGACCGAAATAGACCGGTTTTGGACCGAAAAGTTTTAAAAATCTTGGAACCGGAACCCTTTTATACATTTTTAAGGAACCGAAACCGAAACCTATATTTTGATGTAGAGGTTTTTTTGGTTTTTTCCGGTTACAAAATCCAATAGATATTTTATCTATAGTAGTAGGTAATAGTAATTAATAACTAATAAGTAATAAAAAAAAATAATAAAATTATAGATCTATAAAAGTTTATCAATACTAAGAAATAAGAATATTTTTATGTGTACAGCAGAATCGTCAGATAGCAAATTCCAAAAATCCAAATTCTATTTCGATGTATGCGTTAATAAGCCCGGTAACTGCGTTAAATTATTATTGAAACGCAAATTGCAATTCGCAATAGCTAATGTAGAATTTCTGAAAATAATAACAGTTTCTACATTTATTAATGTTTCAGAGTCAGTTGTGATACAATTGTTACCTAACTGGCTAACTAATATGCCTACAGTGATAATATTAAATACCTAATGTGGGTATCATTAACTCTTTATAACTACTACTGTACTAAACTGTCTACTAAACTGTTCTTCCGTCTCCATTACTGTTAATATTGTTAAAATTTATATTTTTAAAAGTTGTAATATCAAACTCAAATATGGGTCACCCACGTGTGTCAAAAATGCATTCTTATTTTTTTTTCAATAAGAGTAAATGAATCAGCGTGCAAAAATTATGAAATAAGTAGGTACACTTAATTACAAATACCTGTCACTAAATAGAGGTTCTTAATAATTATGCCAATTATTTTATACAGTACTTAATTGATAAAAATAAAATAAAAAGGATTAAAATCGGTGTTAACCGAAACCAAAATTTGATATTTATGAAAACCAAACCCAAACCGATAAAATTATAAAGGTTCCAGTCCCTGATTTAAATTTTTTCTTTACATAATTTATTATTTTTTTATATATAATAAACTAGAATGTGGCCATCTCCACAATACTTACATATAAAAAAAAAAAAAATTAAATATAATTAATAAAAATAAGGTAGTCTGTGATAATAGAAGTATGCTAATTATGTAAGTCTTAGATTTAGATAACAGGATTGTGATGTTTCACAAAAAAATCATGGTAGTCGTATAATGTGTAGTTTTTATTAATAATTGATTAAAAATGAATAGTTTATTTTGAATGAAATAATACAATTTTTTAATTCATTATATTTGATTGATATTTTTTGGGCATATTTAAGTGCGTTTTGAAGAATTATTAATGTTATACACATCCTAAATCTAGTTGTGAATGACGATTTTTAATATGGTTACTTGTGTGTCTTTGATGTTATTTTATTTTTTTTTTATTTTTGAGGAACTCTGAACTCTAAAGTATTTATGAGATCTAAACTAGAAATGTATTGATTAGTCCTTACCATTGTTATTTCTGCCAAACAAAGTTAATACTTCTTCGTACAATTGTCTGACAGTAGTTAATTCAAAATCTGGTACTTCAGATTCAATGGCTATCATCTTTAAATACAATTTACAACATTCTGGTTTTAAGACTTTTAGTTCATTAAATAGGTCTCGAGTAGCATCTAGACCCTTAAACTCAATACACCATTCTAAATATTTAGGTCTGATTGCCAAAGATATATTTTCGTCTGACATATTTGAGCCTTCTTCAAGTAACAATTGAACCTATAAAAATATTAACTAATATAATTAATAAATATAATATTGTATTTATAATTTATAGTGTTTTTATTTTTTTAACTTATTTTATGAATATTTAAATTCATAAAAAAGTATCAATGTGATGATATTTGCAGTATCTGATTAGTGCCGGGTTGAATGAACAATATCTAAACATTTAACGAATCAATAGTAAGCTAATGGTCCCTTAAACATCATTTAGTTAGTATAATTTATATAACATACATTTGTATTACATTTATCCTCTAGATAATAAATTATGGCATATTGCAATATACTTCAAAGAAAAAGTTCAGCACACCAAACAAATTAATCTAAATTCAGTTTCAATTGTTTACTAGTGGTGAGACATCATTTTATTTCATTTAGAATTTTTTTTTTTTGTTTTAAAATTATTGAAAAGGCGATTATATTAAATAAAAATGAAGTTTTTTGTAATAAGTGCAAATGTTCTGATGGTTATAGTAGTATAACCTCCAATAAATATAAATATATGCAAATTAATATCGATATCAATATTATTTTGATATTGGAAAATAAAAATGATACTAATAATTAAAAATATATTGTTTGTCAACACTAATTATGAATATATCATACCACATATGGACGTCTATTTCGCAAATGTCTAATTAAAATCTTCCATAAAGGTACTGAATCTGATTTTAATGAACGAACACCTTCTTGAAAAACGTTCATAAACGTATCAAATCTGTTTAATTTCAAATGGAGCTTTAATAGTTGTATCCAAATTTTTTGATTATTTGCTATACACAAAACAGCTTCCAACAGAATATCTAACTGCTCTGCCTTTATGTAACATACCTAAAAAAATAATTAACTGATATAACTTATTGGTTATTATTATTATTACTATTCATACCTATTTAATAATAAATAAAACTATTTGTAAAACATAAACAATGTTAAATAAATAATAGATTATTTATTTTCATCAGAAAATAATGTAGGTACTAATTGAAATTTTTAAACAAAATTTAAAGAAACAATCTTTTATGTGTATTATAGTTATACAGTATTTAGTAAATAAATAAATGTGTAAAATGTATCAAAACTAAAATTATTTTTAAGACATAGCTATGTAAAATAGCTCAAAAATTAAAATATTTGAAATTGAAACAGTTTTATAATTAAATAAGAGCTACTTAAGATAACTTCATACAATTAATAAAGAGATTATATTTATTTTTAATGTGTGATAAAGCATTGTGATAAATGTTATATACCGGTACACTTCAATCACTTTATATTTCATAGTATTTAGAGATACATTTTTAATAATCCTTTAATCAGGACACCATCTCAGGCAATAAGCATACTGGAATTTTTCTCAAATTATCACTATAGATGTAGGTATAGTATTAAGCTACATGTGTTAAATTATACAAAAGCTAATTTAACAGAATATTTATTATAACTTTATACAATTATTAATTAATTTAAATAAATAACTAAGTACCTTGATTCAAATTATGTTATTTTAGTCATTGCAGTCTAATAAACCAATAATAGAAACTCACAATAAGATTAAAAATAACTAAACAGTAAAAATATAAAAATATTTGAAATGTTCACTTACATAATCTTGACAAACGTTGATAAAACAAGATAACAGATCCTCTTCAATAGAAAACAATGTATGCATATGGTCAAACAAGTCAATAACGCGCTTGCATAAAACGACAAGTATTTGAATGTCGATAACATCTTCAGTTTTTTCCAAATCATTCTATTAAATAATAAAAATATTAACATCGTACACCATATTCAAAACATTTTTATGATTGTAAATATATATAAATTACTTTGATTTTGATTTTACACGCATTAAGCAAACTCAACTCTACTTTAAACTGAGTCAGCAACTCATGCTTAGTGATCACCTTTTTAGTGATTTTTTCATTGACTGATGCACGGTCATTGTTTAGTACACTAAACAAATAGGTTAGGTTAGTTACCTACTCAATGATTTATTGTGGTTTAACAGAATACACTAGCGTATACTTACGTAAACTCATCCCATTTCAAAATTTCATGTTCTTTCAAAAACTTTCTTTCAATATCTATGCCAATAGGTTTGGTATCAACTGGTTCAATCATATACAAATAGAAAAATTAAAATGATCAAAGTAACAAAAGCTAGTTAGTTATTATGTATTAGATTATATATAAAAGTGACTAAATTTTTAGTCTTAACTCTTCTAATCTTATGTACTCAACAGTCTACAAACTAGAAAACTACAGTTCTGTCTAATTTGTTTTCTTATCATCGCAATTTAATAGTAAACAAAAACTATAAAATATGATAAGTAGTAGTACCTTCAATCTCTTTTTCGGAAAACTGCCCCCAACTCTATATAATTTATGATAAAACCTCTGCTGGAATGAGGGGCAATGATAAAAAAAACAGTCTTTTGCTCTTCCTCATTCCGGCACATTTCCCTCTATTTTATTAATATAGCCATGGCCTATACATTCTTTAATATTTATTGTGGGCATCAACTTCTGATTTAAGATATTAAATATTAATGTTTGTACATAAATAGGTGAAAATATAAATAAATAATAATATACACAATATGAAAATTGTATTGTGTGAACGAAATGAGACCTAAAATAACTTTTTTGTAACAAATAACCAGTGAAACTTGTGTTTTGTGGAAAAAGTGGTAACTAGAAGAAAACTTTTTGATGAAAACCACTAACTAGGTTTTAACTAAGTTAAAAGGTTTATGATTCAATCATTTTAGTGGAAGATAATATACTCTACAAAACTAGTATCTATTTTATTTATACTATCTAATGTTTATACGCTGTATAATCTACAAATCATCGCATTAAAAAAAAAAAAAAGAAAAAAAAAGCTATTGCTAAACATTTTCTTGAAATAAATTAAAATTTGTTTTCTGAACTAAGAATATAGGCCAAGTGGTTGTTTCCCTTATACCATAACAATTTTTAACAAGCAAGTTATGAATGCGTATAGGTGCGTAACACTGTAGTAGTAGCGTAGTTAAACTGTATAGTCTTCTTAAATACATGTTTTACATCACAGTTTCACACATAAGTTAAGTAAAGTAAGTACCGGATGGAAAGGGGTTGGTGCACATTAGACGTCTACTTCGCGATTCATTAATTAAAAAATTCAACAAAGGTCCTGAATCTTTTTTTAATGAACCAACGGCTTCTTTAAAAACTTTCATAACCATATCATATCTGTTTAATTTCAAATGGACCTTTAATAGTTCTTTCCAATTGTTTTGATTTGTTGGTGTACACAAAACAGCTTCCAACAGATTACCTAACTGTTCTGCCTTTATGTAGTCTGCCTGAAAAAATAATTAACTGATATAACTTATTGGTTATTATTATTATTTCTAAACATACCTATTTAATAATAAGTAAAACTTGTACAATATTAAATAAATAATAGATTCTTTTACATTCATAAGAAAATTATGTAGGTACTCATTGAAATTTTTAAACAAAATTTAAAGACACAATCTTTTATGTGTATTATAGTTATACAGTATTCAGTAAATAAATAAGGCTGTGGCTAGAGCTACGGACACCGTGGATATAATGCGTTCACGGACATTCGGTTTGCGCATGCACACAAACCATTTATTTTGTTATCATGTCCGGGCATATAAGTTAATGTAACTACAGCGTCCGGACATTGATAATATCATTATTTAATAAAATTACCCGTATTCGTGTACATTACGTCCTGTGCTTATTATAATATTATTATAATATTTTATTAATTATTATTCATTAATTATTATTCATCAACAAAAGTTGACTTTTTATATTGACTTAGAGCCATTTCAAAATCGGCATATGTTTTAAAAACATCACCCACACACATAGTCATAATTTATAATATAATAATTAATAAAATAAATTAATAATATTAATAAATAATATTTAATAAAATATTATAACAATATTAATGAATAATAATTAATAAAATATTATAATAAGCACAGGACGTAATGTACACGAATACGGGTAATTTTATTAAATAATGATATTATCAATGTCCGGACGCTGTAGTTACATTATCTTATATGCCCGGACATGATAACAAAATAAATGGTTTGTGCGCATGCGCAAACCGAATGTCCGTGAACGCATTATATCCACGGTGTCCGTAGCTCTAGCCACAGCCAATAAATAAATGTGTAAAATATATCAAAACTAAAATTATTTTTAAGACATCTCTATGTAAAATAGCACAAAAAGTAGAATATTTGAAATTGAAACAGTTTTGTAATTAAATAAAAGCTACTTAAGATAACTTCATACAATTAATAAAGATATTATATTTATTTTTGCTGTGTGATAAAGCATTGTGATAAATGTTATATACCGGTACACTTCAATCACTTTTTATTTTATAGTATTGAGTGATACATTTTTAATAATCCTTTAATCAGGACACCATCTCAAGCATTAAGCATACTAGCATTTTTCTCAAATTATCACTATAGATGTAGGTATAGTATTAAGAGGATGTTAGCGCACTATTTGTTTTCTCTCTCTGACCCACGCGCAACATAGAAAAAACGGATTTACGCAGTATCATTTTTTCTGTTTTTAAGTAATCTTAGAATAAAATCACCCATTGGAAAAAAGATAGAGAATAATATTTTTGAGAGAACAACTTATCGATTTGTCTAAATATTGTCTTAAAACTATTTAAACATCATTTAAATGTACAACATATTTTTGTTTATTTTGAAAGTTGAATAAAGATTCAAATAATTGTTATCCGTTTTGTCTATGTTGCGCGTGGGTCAGAGAGAGAAAACAAATAGTGCGCTGAAATCGTCTTAAGCTACATGTGTTAAATTATACAAAAGATAATTTAACAAACTATTTATTATAACTTTATACAACTATTAATTATTTAAAATAAATAACTAAGTACCTTGACTCAAATTATGTTATAATAGTCATTGCAGTTTAATAAACTCACAATAAAATTTATAAAATAACTAAAGAGTAAAAATATTAAAAAATAAAAAATACTTGAAATGTTCACTAACATAATCTTGACAAAACTTGATAAAACAAGATAACAGATCATCATCAACGGAAAACAAAATATGTATATGGTCAAACAAGTCAATAACGCGCTTGCACAAAACGACAAGTATTTGAGTGTCTGTATTTTCAGTTTTTTCCAATTCATCCTATTAAATAATAAAATATTAACATCGTATACCACATTCAAAACTTTTTTATGGTTGTAAATATATAAATTACTTTGATTTTGATGTTACACGCATCAAGCATATTCAACTCTACTTTAAACTGAGTTAGTAACTCATGGTTACTGATCACCTTCTCAGTGATTTTTTTATTGATTGATGCACGGTCATTGTTCAGCGCACTAAACAAAACAAAAAGGTTAGGTTAGTTACCTACTCAATGATTTATTGTATTTGTACAAATTGCACTAGCGTATACTTACGTAAACTCATCCCATTTCAAAATGCCATGTTCCTTCAAAAACCTTCTTTCAATATCCATTTTGTTAAGATTACTATCTGGTTCAATCATATACAAATATAAAAATTAAAATTATAAAGTAACAAAAGCTAGTTAGTGATTATGTATTAGTTTATACATAAAAGTGACTAAACTTTTAGTCTTAACTCTTCTAAACTTATGTACTCAACAGACAAGTTTACAAAATACTAAATAGTAATTACAATTCAGTCTTCAGTGGTTCAGTCTGTCTAATTTGCTTTCTTATCACCGTAATTTTATGGTAAACAAAAACTATAAAATATGATAAGACCTCTGCTAGAATGAGAGGCAATGATAAATAATTTCTTTCTTAAAATCTTTCTCTCTTTCTCATTCCAGCACATTTCCCTCTATTTTATTAATATAGCCAAGGTGGATATCCACTATATATCCACCTTGAATATAGCCATGACCTATCCATTCTTTAATATTTATTGTGGGCATTAAATTCTAACCACGGTTATCTACACAGGTTGGAGCCAAGCCAAATACTATAGATAGTATTTGTTGGAGCTCACGGCCTTATCACTTGTCGAAGTGGCGACTATAGGAACTAAAAGCGCTAGCTGTACCTGGCCCGGTATATTATTATAATACTTACTATTAATATTATAATTTATAATATATTTATATATTTTGTATTATATTATAATATAAATTATTTATATTTTTTTTTGTTATTCATACATACAATTTCAAGATATAGCATTTAACAGTTTTGTTTTTTAACTTTTCCTTCACAAAACTGTACACTCGACTGTACATAAGTAAATAAGTAATATTAAAAAAAAAAAAGGGCGGGTAAGTGTATGTCGCTCTGCTGTACAGTAGGTTACAAGTGAGTCACTGTAATGGATTGTGTTAGATTTTAATAATTTAATCCAATGATATAATATCATTGAATAAGAAAAACGATTCTGAGGGAAGACGGTCAGTCAGTCTATAATATCTTACTAAGTCTAAATGTATTTGATGATATTATTGTGAATAAACTAATTAATTTTAGTATTATAGGCATTAGTATTTACTATAGTTGGTTAAATTCATTTTTCTCAAAAAAATTATATTTTAAAATGCCATTGCGTGTATATAAAATATAACAATATATTCTAAAAGTTTCATATACCAACAAATAATATTTTTAAATTATATCAAAATAACTAAAATCATTATTCTTGGTTTAAATATGAAATTTTGTCAAAATTCGAACTTTAAATGCTTATAAAAAAAAATCGTGCATATGTATTTTTAAAATTTTTCAACTGATATTGTAACAATATATAAAAAGCTTGTATTAAATTTTCAGACTTTTTGGCACACCAAATAAAATTTTATTGACAATTATAAAAAAAAAAACTAAAAAAATTGAAAACTAAAAATGTCTGTAAACAGCTCAAAACAAATCAAAATATTTTCAAAATTGAATGGTGTATAGAAAATGAGAATATAAACATTTAGTGAAATTTTCATGCATCTACAATTATTCGTTTTTGAATTACAACCAAATAAGAAAAACGCTACATGAGAAATCGAGTGAATATCCTATGTTGTAAAATTATGAACTTAAAACACTCATAAAAAATTATTTTTAATTGCTTTTAGATATTTTATTTTTGATAAAAGTAGAAAAACTTACGTTAAATCTTGTGTTAAAATTTAAAACCTTAGATTTAAAAAGAAAAATTTTTACGTAATTTGTCAAAATTTCAACTTTAAATGCTTAAAAAAAAAAATTGTGACTACAGATTTTTAATATTTTTCATGTGCCTTTGAAACAATATATTAGGAGCATTCTATTAAATTTTCAAGAATTTTTAACGAATAAATAAAATGTTATTGATTTTTAAAAAAAAAAAAAACCAAAAAGATTGGAAATTTAAAATGTCTGTAAACAGCTCAAAATAAGTCAAAATATTTTGAAAACGGTATGGTATATAGAAACTGCTTATATAAACATTCAGTAAAAATTTCATGTATTTACCGTCATTTTTTTTAGACTTACACCAAAAACCAAAATCGATTTTATCGAATATCAATGTTGCGTAAAAATTCCCGTTTTTTCCTTAATTTTCCATTTGTTTTTCACGGTACTTTTGAAAACTACTGGAAAATGTTTACTTTTGACCCCCCAAAGTACCAACTAGATTCACTTTCCTATCAGAAAAGGTACTATTGAAGAAATCTAAGCACTTTTACTGTCCCAAAACGTGATGACAGACACAAAAAAAAATAAAAAAATAAAAAAAAAAAAAACACACATCATTGTAAAACTAATACATTCATCGCTCCGCTCAGAATCTAAAACAAACTTACATTTAAACATCGATTCTTTCGGCATTCGTCGGAATCCGTGACGTGTACACTAAGCTACGACATTACTCTGAAAACGCTCAAGATACATATCTGAAAATTTTGTAATTTGTGAAAAATAACACCATACGAAACGCAGTATTTTTTTTGTTCATGTCAGTTTCGTTTAATAAAATACTAAAATGTTTCATCGACCATGTCATTCGCATCGATTTTGACAATTGCCATAGAATATAAATTATAGATATTATATTATACGTCAATATGATGAATCCACGGATCTAATAAAATGCAACTTTTTACATCAAGCAGTTCCGTGTTTAGGAACAATTTGATGGTGTATAGATACTAGAAGCATATAGGCATATTTATTTTTATGAATCTTTAAGTAAAACTGTGATTATAAATAATTGTAATTTCTGGTTTTTAGAGTTAATTTACAGGTTTATAATAATCACATCAAATCGACAGTACATTTACCGACTATACCAACTAGATTTATAAAATTCCAATCCAACAATTTCACCGAATACCGTCTAATTTAAAATTAATAATAATTAGGTATTTAATATGTTAATATAAATTGTATCTGGTATATTTTATATTTTATAATCATCAATCATGTGTGATTAGAATGATGTGTTTTTCTAATTTTTAATCTGTAGCTTTGATTTTTAACTTCAGTATCTTTTGTTTTCCGATGGGAAATTGAATTTAGTAGATGCATTCGGGAAGTCTAAATTTATAATGCCTAAACAAAAAAAAAATTCAAAAAAAAACTGGTATTTTTACACAAAATTGGTTTTCGGTAAAATCGATTATGGTACTCTGTGTAAGTGTAACTAAAATATGTTCTGTAGTCCGTAGATACATGAAGTTTTCATTTAATGTTTATATTAGCATTTTCTATACACCAGAAATTATTTTGATACATGTTGTGCTATTTATAGCCATATAACATTTTCGATTATTAATTTTTTTTTATAACTAAGTATTTGAAAATTGGATACAAGATTTCTTATAATTTTTCTATTTTTATTAAAAAAATTTAGGTTAAAATATCCAAGTACGAAAATTGTTTTTCGTATACAATGAAATTACCTACCTCTTAATAGGTACCTGTACAACATCATTGAGTTTAAATTTAACACAATACATTACAGTGTCCCTCTTGTAACCGTTAATTTATAATTAATTGTATTAATATATTATTATTATTATATTCTACGACCTGTGTGTGCCGTCGTCACCTGAGCTTACGTATTTTATACGCACGTAAAATATGCATCTACGTCACCAAAGTAGCAGATTGTCCGCGCGTAGCAATAAATATTAATTTTAAAACTAAAAAGCAAATGTAAGCCCCTAAAGAATAGGTAGTCAAACTTACGTATATGTCGACTCTTCAGGTTGATTATAGGTTTGCCATGTCTAGAGTACATATTCCATATTATCAAAGAACTGCTATTTCTTCATCCGTCTTGAAAATTATATGGTGTGTAGAAAATACTTATATAAACATTCGGTCAAAATTTCATGTCTCTAAGGTCATTTCTTTTAGAGTTATACCAAAAACCAAAATCGATTTTGTCGAAAACTGGTTTTCCGTAAAAATTCCCGTTTTTCCCATAATTTTTCATTTGTTTTTCCAGGCGCTCATGAAAACTACTGGGAAATTTTGACTTTTGACCCCCCAAAGTACCAACTAGATTCACTTTCCTATCAGAAAAGGTACTATTGAAGAAAATCGAAGCATTTTTTCTGTCCTAAAACGTGATGACAGACACAAAAATAAAAAAAAAAATAAAAAAAAAAACACACATCATTGTAAGACCAATACATTCATCGCTCCGCTCAGAATCTAAAAATCTATATCAGTAAATCTTTAATTTATAAATTGAGAAAAAATTTTTTGGAGGGGATCGTTTGAGCCCGCAGGCAAATACTTTTTAAGGAAGTAAGGAAATTAAATTTAGAAAAAAATTAGTATGGCACCTGGATGTTTATGTTTAAAAAATCTATATAAGTAAATATATTTATATTTAAATTTAGAAAAAAAATTATGATGGGGATCGTTTAAGCCCGCAGGCAAATACTTTCTAAGGAGTGAGAAAAAAAAAATTAATATGGCAACTGGTTGTAAAATTTTTAAAAAAAATCATTAATATTATATAATCTGATAAAAAAATTTTGAAGGGGAACGTTTGAGCCCGCAGGCAACTACTTTTTAGGAGTTAGAAAATTAAGATGGCGCAATGATGTTTATGTTAAAAAAATTTATATAAGTGAATCAGTAATATTTAAAATTAGAAAAAAAATTTTTGAAGGGGAACGTTTGAGCCCGCAGGCAACTACTTTTAAGGAGTAAGAAAATTAAATTTAGAAAAAAATTAATACGGCACCTGGATGTTTATGTTTAAAAAATCTATATAAGTGAATCATTAATATTAAAAATTAGAAAAAAAATTTTTGAAGGGGAACGTTTGAGCCCGCAGGCAAATACTTTTCAGGAGTAAGAAAATTTAATTTAGGAAAAAGTTATATGCACTATTATGTTTATGATCTTTCAAATTAGGTTTAGAAATATCTACAAGAATTAAATTGATAAAAAAAAATATGGAAGAGGAAAGTGGGAGCCCGCAGGCAAATACTTTTAAAGGAGTGAGAAAAAAAAATTAATATGGCAACTGGTTTTAAATTTTTAAAAAAAATCATTAAGATTATATAATCTGATAAAAAAATTTTGAAGGGGAACGTTTGAGCCCGCAGGCAACTACTTTTAAAGAGTAAGAATATTAAATTTAGAAAAAAATTAATATGGCACCAAGATGTTTATGTTCAAACAGAAATGTATATAAGTAAATCATTAATATTTAAATTTGGAAAAAAAATCATGAAGGGGAACGTTAGAGCCCGCAGGCAGATACTTTTAGGAGTTAGAAAATTAGGATGGCACAATGATGTTTACGTTAAAAAAATTTATATAAGTGAATCATTAATATTTAAAATTGAGAAAAAAAATTAATATGCAATACTGGTAGTTCATTTTTAAAAATCTATATCAGTAAATCTTTAATATTTAAATTTGGAAAAAAAATTATGAAGGGGAACGTTGGAGCCCGCAGGCAGATACTTTTTAGGAGTTAGAAAATTAGGATGGTACAATGATGTTTATGTTAAATAAATTTATATAAGTGAATCATTAATATTTAAAATTAGAAAAAAAATTTTTGAAGGGGAACGTTTGAGCCCACAGGCAAATACTTTTCAGGAGTAAGAAAACTTAATTTAGAAAAAAGTTATATGCACTAGGTTTATGATCTTTCAAATTAGGTTTAGAAATATCTACAAGAATTAAATTGATAAAAAAAAATATGGAAGAGGAAAGTGGGAGCCCGCAGGCAAATACTTTTAAAGGAGTGAGAAAAAAAAATTAATATGGCAACTGGTTTTAAATTTTTAAAAAAAATCATTAAGATTATATAATCTGATAAAAAAATTTTGAAGGGAACGTTTGAGCCCGCAGGCAACTACTTTTAAAGAGTAAGAAAATTAAATTTAGAAAAAAATTAATATGGCACCAAGATGTTTATGTTCAAACGAAATGTATATAAGTAAATCATTAATATTTAAATTTGGAAAAAAAATCATGAAGGGGAACGTTAGAGCCCGCAGGCAGATACTTTTTAGGAGTTAGAAAATTAGGATGGCACAATGATGTTTATGTTAAAAAAATTTATATAAGTGAATCATTAATATTTAAAATTAGAAAAAAATTTTTGAAGGGGAACGTTTGAGCCCGCAGGCAAATACTTTTTAAGGAGTGAGAAAATTAAATTTAGAAAAAAATTAATATTGCACCAAGATGTTTATGTTCAAACGAAATGTTTAAAAAAAAAAAAAATTGTTTAAAATATCTATGTTAGTAAATCATTAATATTTTAATTGATAAAAAAATTTTTTGAAGGGGAACGTTTGCGCCCGCAGGCAAATACTTTTTCAGGAGTAAGAAAATTTAATTTAGAAAAAAGTTATATGCACTAGGTTTATGATCTTTCAAATTTGGTTTAGACATATCTACAAGAATTAGATTGTTAAAAAAAAATATGGAAGAGGAAAGTGGGAGCCCGCAGGCAAATACTTTTAAAGGAGTGAGAAAAAAAAATTAATATGGCAACTGGTTGTAAAATTTTTAAAAATTAAATCATTAATATTTAAATTTGGAAAAAAAATCATGAAGGGGAACGTTAGAGCCCGCAGGCAGATACTTTTTAGGAGTTAGAAAATTAGGATGGCACAATGATGTTTATGTTAAAAAAATTTATATAAGTGAATCATTAATATTTAAAATTAGAAAAAAAATTTTTGAAGGGGAACGTTTGAGCCCGCAGGCAAATACTTTTTAAGGAGTAAGGAAATTAAATTTAGAAAAAAAATAGTATGGCACCTGGATGTTTATGTTTAAAAATTCTATACCTAAGTAAATATATTTATATTTAAATTTAGAAAAAAAATGTTTGAAGGGGTTCGTTTGAGTCCTTAGGCAAATACTTTTTAAGGAGTGAGAAAAAAAAATTAATATGGCAATACTGGTAGTTCATTTTTAAAAATCTATATCAGTAAATCTTTAATATTTAAATTTGGAAAAAAAATTATGAAGGGAACGTTGGAGCCCGCAGGCAGATACTTTTTAGGAGTTAGAAAATTAGGATGGCACAATGATGTTTATGTTAAATAAATTTATATAAGTGAATCATTAATATTTAAAATTAGAAAAAAAATTTTTGAAGGGGAACGTTTGAGCCCGCAGGCAAATACTTTTTCAGGAGTAAGAAAATTTAATTTAGAAAAAAGTTATATGCACTAGGTTTATGATCTTTCAAATTAGGCTTAGAAATATCTACAAGAATTAAATTGATAAAAAAAATATGGAAGAGGAAAGTGGGAGCCCGCAGGCAAATACTTTTAAAGGAGTGAGAAAAAAAAATTAATATGGCAACTGGTTGTAAAATTTTAAAAAAAAATCATTAAGATTATATAATCTGATAAAAAAATTTTGAAGGGGAACGTTAGAGCCCGCAGGCAGATACTTTTTAGGAGTTAGAAAATTAGGATGGCACAATGATGTTTATGTTAAAAAAAATTATATAAGTGAATCATTAATATTTAAAATTAGAAAAAAAATTTTTGAAGGGGAACGTTTGAGCCCGCAGGCAAATACTTTTTAAGGAGTGAGAAAATTAAATTTAGAAAAAAATTAATATGGCACCAAGATGTTTATGTTCAAACGAAATGTATATAAGTAAATCATTAATATTTAAATTTGAAAAAAAAATTATGAAGGGGAACGTTGGAGCCCGCAGGCAGATACTTTTTAGGAGTTAGAAAATTAGGATGGCACAATGATGTTTATGTTTAAAAAAATTATATAAGTAAATATATTTATATTTAAATTTAGAAAAAAAATTATGATGGGGAACGTTGGAGCCCGCAGGCAGATACTTTTTAGGAGTTAGAAAATTAGGATGGCACAATGATGTTTATGTTTAAAAAAATTATATAAGTAAATATATTTATATTTAAATTTAGAAAAAAAATTATGATGGGGATCGTTTAAGCCCGCAGGCAAATACTTTCTAAGGAGTGAGAAAAAAAAAATTAATATGGCAACTGGTTGTAAAATTTTTAAAAAAAATCATTAATATTATATAATCTGATAAAAAAATTTTGAAGGGGAACGTTTGAGCCCGCAGGCAACTACTTTTAAGGAGTAAGAAAATTAAATATAGAAAAAAAATAATATGGCACCAAGATGTTTATGTTCAAACGAAATGTATATAAGTAAATCATTAATATTTAAATTTGGAAAAAAAATTATGAAGAGGAAAGTGGGAGCCCGCAGGCAAATACTTTTAAGGAGTAAGAAAATTAAATATAGAAAAAAATTAAAATGTCAAAAACATCCCAAATACCGTCGATCCTAATTAATTTTTATACTTATATTTTGTTATAATATATTAAAATTAATTTTTATAATATTTCGTGTTAAAGAAATAATTAATTAGGATTGGCGGTATTTAAAGTTTTTAATTATACTGGTACAACACTACTCGGTCGCCCTTCACACCGTGGTTAAAAATTATGATGATTAGTTAGGTTCTAATATTTTACCCTACCCATGCCTATCCTAACCCAGCCTCACGAATAATATTTAAATATTTTCTTTCATTGTTATGTGTTCAATATCGAATACCTTAATAGTTAGTAGGATAAGAACATTGCAAAGCTCACGACCAGTGATGACAGCCGTCTATCATCGCCATAGCTTTAACTAACCATAGGTTTACCTAACTAACCTCCTTATGACTTATTAGGACACTTTGAATAAAAAGATCCTGAGTTGGTTGCCGAACTTAAGTGTTTTTTTATCAAGTTGAGCCGTTGATTATTGACTCCTTAGAACACCTTAGATCATATACCATGCCCAGTTTACCTTTGTAAACAATTTGAAGCACATATAAGGTAGGTATACTCGTAGGTCTCTGACATTTTTTTTGATCGATATCAATTCAATATATATTTAGTCAGAGACCATTGTCGCTAATATGTGCTACACATTATCGGGATAAGGGCCATTCATGGTATATGATCTAAGGTTGACACAATAACTGTGATCACAACTTGAAAGTATGATTGGATGTAAATATTGTAAAAGTCATTATTTTTTATTTTTTTTTTTTGGCAGAATTTTGATTGGGCACCCGAAGGTTTCTGCTATGCCTGGGCGGGGGATGACGGAAAAGTCATAATTATAATAATTATTTATCAGCATGTATCGTCTCCGTCTCACAAGTTGGTATTAATTTCAGCTGATCATTTAATCATCAAGGAAAGTTTTGAGATTTGGAGCAACTTTATAACGTATTCCAATAATTTTATTTTAGACCAATATTGAAGCATTCTCTGGAGGGTGGTTTTGGTCACACAGCGTGAACAAATATTTCTACTTATGATACAAAAGCGCATCTCTTTCTCCATCCTCTGATATTAAAAGCCCAGATTCTCAACAGAAAAAATTATGACAAAATTATAAATCAAGTCACGACGGTCTCTCTTTTGTAACAATATTTCTGATTTCATTGATTTTTAGCATTTGTACAGTTAGGGAAAATAGAAGACGATATCGTTTGCACAAGATTGTGACTAAAGTATATGACATATATTTACCTAATAATTTTGAATTATGGGCATTAACCTTATTTGTTTTTTGTAGGTTGTTTATATGGTTGAGAAAAGATTGTTTAAAATAATTGTGTTTATGTATGGCAAGGATTTGTTGCTAAAAATCCCAGGTGGTCACCCATCCGGGAGCTAGCAATACCGGCCGATAAGTACACTCAGAGCGTTTCTTTGTTTCGAGCGTGGCCCCGCACCACTTTATTTTTTTTTATAGATAACAGTCGCTTGACAGCTCGACCTAATAAGGTGACCGGATACGTCTCTTTTTCGATAAATGTGAAATTCTCAATCAATTTAAATACTAAAGATTAATATCTTGCAGACGGCATAATTTGAAAGAGAGACTGTGTGAACTGTGCAGTAACATAATATTGTCATTATAAATATTCTTCATCAACTTTAATAAGTCAATATTACCTTAATTAAAAATTAAAAACAGAGACTTGTTTCGTGAAAAGATTCACCACCACTCCAGATAGTACTTCTCGCCAATATTATTGATTTTGATTTAGTGTACCTAAGCCTACAAATAGACAATAGTTACACTCAGCCAATCAAAACTAGAATATTATATTAGTTAAATTAAACTCCAAATGTACCTATATTATGTGAAATAACGGTGCCTAGCCTTCCATTATAATTTTTTATGAATATATTATAAGTAAAAGCTCAAATTTAGCAATTATACTTATTACATTTTCCTAGTATTTTAACAGAAATTATTAAGCGAAAAATATTGAATTACCTATATTATGGACAGTGAGACATGGGACATGCTAAAATAAGTCAATAGTTCATGGTTTTATATAATTTATAATAATATTAATTTCAGTAATATATTTTTTCATAAATAAATATTTTATAAAGTTGGTTTTAATGTTTGAACTTTTTGTACATATTATTTTGGGAGATATCTATTATTACTACATCTTTACTAATATGCGTCTCAGTGTACTCTGGTTTCCACTACTCATCATCATTACTTATTAGTAATTATATTTACTTCCAATCATACCGACCACAGTTAATGTTAAATGTCAACAATCAACAGCTTCATCAACTTGATGACACTTAATAGGATGTCTGATTTTTGCGCACCACTTATTTCTCTCTCTGACCCACGCACAACTAGGTGGTGGCTAAGAGAGGCTTAGCATGCCAAAACTTGTAATAGCCTCCCCCACAACTATTTTCATTTTTTCGACTATTAATGCTCACACAGCCTAGCCGTGCGCAAGAACCGTCACTGGGTGAGTGTTCTTAAATTGAATTTAACCATTACCCAACTTTAGTATTATATAACTCTTTCACTAATGAATTATTATTTTTTCCAGTGCTGGAATTAAATATTATTTTTTTTTATTATATATTTTGAATATTTTGCATATTGTGATAATTTAAAAATTAATAAATTACACATTTTTTTTTTTACATTTCTTTATTAATTATACTTAATTATTATTATTTTTTTTTGTGTGCCTTTAGATTTCTCTTATAATTTTAAATTATTATTTTGGTATTGGATATTTTTTAAACTTTATAACTTAAAGTATTAACAAATCATAAACTTTTTTTATTTTTTTTTTTCTCTCGATTTTTCTTAGAATTGTATGCTTTTTCTGTAGTGGATATTTTACATTTTGTGATACTTAAGGTATTAAACTTTTATTTTAATTTTTTCACTACTTTTATATTACTTATTATTTTTTTTACACAATTTAACCATTACCCAATTTTAGTATTATATAATTCTTTCACCGTTGATTATTTTTTTTCCCAGTGGCCGGGATTAAAGTTTATTTTTAATTTAATTTTTTTGTATTATATAATATATTGAATATTTCACATATTTTGATAATTTAAGTATTAATAAATCATACATTTGATTATTGATTAAACTTAAATTATTATTTTCTTGTCTGTCTTTGGATTTTTATAATAATTTTTTGCATTTTTTTTAATTGAATATTTTGCATTTTGTTATACTTTGATATTAATTATTTCATAAACTTTTTTTAAAAAATTTTATTACCTTGACTTAACTTAAAAATTATTTTTTTGTACGTCATGTCTGAATTTTTCTTATTTATTTTATGAATTTTTTTTTGTAGTTCATATTTTGCATATTTTAGTACTTCAAATATTTAAATATTTGTTAAATTTTTATTTTTTTATTTTTTTACTACCTAGACATAACTTATTATTATTATTATTATTTTGTTTGTTTGTGTGTGGGTCAAATATGGAATAGTGCGCTGACATCCTAACCGGCAACCGATCTTTTTATTCTATCCTATCTCATAAGAAGGTAAGTTAGATAAACT